>JAQGAV010002648.1:0-14850 GCA_034691345.1 Phasmarhabditis papillosa
CTAAATTCTGCATTTGTGCGCGCAATAGCAAAGATCTGACCCATTGAGTTTGCAGCTCGACCGTACCCCCTGCATAAACCTTTGCCGTCGACTATAGGTCGGGCCAAAATACAAAAAGTTTTGACTTTGACCCGGTCCGCTTTATAGTTTGGTCTGAGAGTGTCTTAAACAGTTCTTGTCTTTTCCTCCCAAGTTTAGACTACTTCAGCTTAACCTCAGTGTTCTCAACTAAAGATTTAAAATCAAATCCCATAAAATTTTACGTCTTCGACGAAAATCAGAAAGATATAAAGCTATTGCAACCCCCACTCACTCTAAACTGAAAGTTTGGCATTGAAGGCAGTAGAATTGGTTCTAATTCATGTAGCTGTGGGCCCCTTCGGTACATGGCCATGGTGGCTTCAGGTCTGTCAAACATTCCAAAAAAGCAAAAGAATTTACCTAAAAAGAGATTAATTAGTATTTAATATAGGAATTACAATAAAAATATAAAGTTATTTCAAGAGAATGAAATGTATTTAACCCTAAAAAGGTCTTTCAAATATAAAATAAACTTAATTCAAGAGTTTCATACAAAAATAACGGACTAACATTGAAAACACTCGACTTTTCACTTAAAAGCATGGAACAGCACCTTTTTTAAAAACTATTTCCTACGTATTAAGGAATATTAGGGTGGTTATAACTTATAAGTTAACTAACATAAACAAAAATAAAAGCTTAATAACTTAACTAACTAAATCAAAACTAATAGAAAGTTATTAAGAAGAATTAAAACTAATATAAAACAAATAATAATAATAAAAACTAAAAGATAACTGGGTAAGAAGTTGCTTTGATGAATGATTTGGTTTGAGTAATTCCTTTGTGCTACGTTTCGCTTTACACGAAATTCATGTAATCCACGATAACATGAATGCGTGTACATTTCGTGATTCTCGTAATATTACTATCAGAACTCAAGTTTTTGAATAATTTTTGAAAGTTTAGTGGGGTGTTTGTTAAATATAGCTGACACACAGTGTTTGGATATTACATGGTATTAAACACCGAAAATAAATAACATCGAAAACAGTTTAAAGTATAATTTTTATATCAATTAAGTAATATTAAAAGAAAGTGTTAATTTTAGGTTGTTTGTAATCCTAATCATCATTGTTTTTGTTCACTTCTTACGACTAGTAAGTCAGGTGTTAGAAAGGAGCCGCGTCTTTGCTCAGAAGATTCCGGGAAGAATGGCCGAAATCGTCTAGAAGAAATCTACTTATTGAAGTACGAGAGATACAAGAAAATAAACACCGTTCACAATTATTTTATTTTGTTTCAAATTAGGTATATTCGTTAATTGGGTTAACTAGTTACGCTAGTTAACTTTCAAAAGACAGAAACCAAACGAATCGTTATTGAGTTTGCTAACAATAAGGGGGCGTGGTGGCCCAGTGGTAGAAGCTTCGCCTGATGAGCTAGATGCCGATGGTTCGAATCCCCCTGAAGAAATAACTCTTGCAAATGTGTTCTGATTAGGTGGCTCTACTCCCTGGGTGCTGTGCTAATAAGTCCCACTTCCTATGGTTCCCTCGTCTCACTTCTTCGCTCCAAACATCTATGATCTCGTGTTTCGTAAAATGAATAAACAAACTATATACAAATAAGCCTAACTCTATGGAACAATGACATATTATCATATTTATTTGGCTTTCATTCACTGGGTTCTAGACAGCCATTTTATTTCTGCCACTGGTTTCTTAGTGAATAATGTTCTATAGGATTCTGTAGTTGATATTAGAATACAACAACTAAGAAGACCGTGATGGCATTCCACAATCAGCAAACAGCGGCTCAAAACTAGAAATAACTTTTTGTAATCGAACTTTTAGAAACTCTATAGGTTCTATTTAAACTTGAAAATTGGAGTTTTAAACGGTTTATGTACATATAAAGTCTGTTCCCTGCACAGTAACCTGCGCAGCAACGGTGTTCTATAAATATAAATGGGAAATTAGTGGATTGGGAACTGTTTCTTTAAATCACATTCATTTTAATCTACAACAGCCTATTGCCTCCAGGATGCTCTTCTGAAAACCAAGCTATTGTAAAGGACCATATATGGTTATTAAAAAGGCACAACTATCCTACCGGGACTATATCCAGTAATGAAAGATATACCAAAGTTGCCTAAGACTGGTAATACACAGACAGTTAATGGTATTGAGACCTAAATATAAAATATCTGTTGAAAAACAAACTTTATCACCATCACGCATATGTAATACAATAGAAACGATTGAGAAACCAGCAGCTTATTTATCCCAGTTTTCGTGCACCCGATGATTGAATGTTAGAAAGGAGCCGTCTCTGCTTAGAAGATTCCGGAAGGAATGGCAGAAACCCTGCATGGAAAAAATCTACTATTATTGTGATACGAGTGATACAGGAAATAAAATACTTAATACATTCAATTATTGCTTCGGTACGTGCAAGGTCAACCAACCTATGGATTTGTAATAACTATGGATTGAACTTTTAGTCTTACCATTAGTAGATTTTATGGAACCCATAAACGTTCTTACAATCAACTTACATAAATCTTGATTTAAAATTGACTTATTTTAAAACCTAGACTAGAAGCGAAAGAATCTATTAGGAAAATTAACAATGTAATTACTTTATGCAGCGCTCTTGGCAGTAAAATATAATTGTCTAAATTATTTTTACGAAACCTGAGATCACCGATGATTTTAGCTAACTTGAATATAGTCAGTTTCAAAACGTAGACTACATTGCGCCGGCCTCATACGATGCGCGGTGTTGCAAAATTTGCCTTCAACTTCGCTGGAAAATTCCTTCCCTCTCATCAGGCGAGAGAACATTTGAGGTCAAAATTTACAATACCGCACATCGTATGAGGCCCACGCAATGTACTCTAGGTTTTCAAACAGACTATATATTCGGCAAACCTAGTATAGAAATCAGGAACTCTGTAGCGAAGCACCTGTGATGAAGAGGACTACTTTTTCTTACGTATGATGCTCAGCTTCTAACCACTGGGCTTTAGATTAACTTGTGAAAACTATTTACCTGCAAAATGAGTCTGTTCAACAGTTTTTTCTGTATATTTCGAGTCTGCTTAGACATATGTGATACTTCTGAATTAAGGAATCTAAGTATAGCTAGGATATAAACAGCGCTAAGTAGGAAAAATATGAAAGCTCCTGCTGAAAGGCCTATTAGCACGCTAAAAGCAACATATAAAGGAAGAATATGACAGTTAGGAAGGAGGAGCGACGCGAGATCCGGGTAAGTCTGTAAATAGGTTCGTTAAGTGTTTCGTTTGAAAACTAGGGTTTCTGCCACCGAAGATACATCGCTAGAAAAGGGCTTCAGTTCTAAACCTAGACTGCTAGCTCTATAGTCTGTATCAAGAGCTATATTGTCAGAAAAAGCATCCTCCGGAGCCTCGGAGTTTCATAAAAATGAATAAAATCTCGGTGGATTGGTCACTTTTTTTCCAAATTATATTTATATCAGTCTAACATTATCTTCAGGACATTACGCTGGAAACTTAACCCTTGATACTTTACGACATGCGTGGTAGGGGGTCGGCCGAAATATGGTCACAATTCCAACATTACCAACTATTCAGAATATTTTCATGGGCCCAATCAATTGCCACTCCTGATTATGTTTACCTCAGGCGTCGACCCATGAAATCCTCACTTCTAATGGAAAAAATTGACTTCGGGACGGCCCAAGCGGGCTGGTTGTCAGAATTTTTTGACCCGCGAAATTCTTATTCCTGCCCATTGGTACATTTATTCCAAGGTAGCTACTAGTTAATTTCCATCTGAGATTCTTTGAAAGAAACTAAATTTATTTGAAGAAACAGGTGAAGTATTCCCAATAATTTCCAGAAAGGACAGCAAGCATTCTCAGAATTGCAAGATCAGCCGGTTCAAAAGCATTATATTGCCGGCTGAATATGGAAATAAAATAAGTGGTTTTTGTTAACTATCGTTCGGGAATGATAATTACATAGTTCAGTAACAGAACGTTTGATTCTATTCCCGAAGCTTTTAAACTCATTTAAACTATCTGTCACCAAGTTCGAATTTCACATTTGAGATTATTTTCAGATTTCAAGTTGGTTTCAACCAGACCCTCCAGCGGGCCGGGGCCCTGAAAGAAGACGGCGGCCCGGCCCGGGCAGGCAAGGGCCCAGGTTGGATGGACTGGTGTCAACACATCCAAGAGGTGCTCCGGGTGATAATCGGATCAAAATTCGGGCTGGCCTTGTTCCTTTGAGTTTTTCAGTCCGGGCAACAATACCTGTTTCTCCATCTCTTTAAATATTTCTAGATCGGCATTGTTATTATAACCTAGGAATAATATATGAGTAACAGAGTTAAGTAGTAATAAATGAACTATCATATGATATATAATATTAGTGGACAGAGATAATTTAAACTTATGATTCTTTGGCAAAATATGAAGAAATCGATAGTGGAATAATAGTATTACCGATGCCAGAATACCTAAAATTAATGATTGTAATGGAATATATATTTAAGATTATTTGTTACAAATGTTGTAGTATATTGTTCGCTTTAGTACCTAAACTGCTTTTGTATTTATCGTGCCTTCAAAAGTGCAATTGTGCTCACTATCAGACAGGGCTGGGAATTTCATTGGCCGAAAAAAATTGAGAAACGGGCCGGCCTTTTCCCGGCCGTGTGCTCAGAAGTCAATTTAAATGAAGGGATTTAAGAAGCCTGTCATAGCGGCACATAAACTACAAGTACAGTCTAGCTATTGAAATAGACCATAGCTCGCAAAAAAGAAAATCGGATGACTGGGATCTTTTCCGTAAATACAACTTTCATTCTACAAGACTTCTGCTTATCGGGATATCGGTTTCAACCGAGCTCCAGCAACCGGACTCTCAGTAAATAGAACCGTAAAAAATTAAACTACAGTCCATCTCAACACCTAGGTTTCCAGCAAGCGCGGTATCACGAGCGGGGCGCAATGTTATAAAAAATGAATGTACTGTTGGGGAAAACGCACAACGTCAACCGATTTTACATTCATTTTTTCTAACACTGCGTCCCGCTCGTGATACCGCGCTGGAAACCTAGGTCTTGAGATAGACTATACAGTATAATCTATACTGAAGGGAATTGCGAAAATTTTCTGTTTAAAATATTTCTGAATTTGACGGTTCTGGTTCCTGGGAGCCCTCTTACAACAGTCGTTAGAATAAAGATGAATCAGCCGAGTGTTTTAAAACAGTTTTCACTAACCTCCAATAATACTAAAACATCCAAATAACTGTACCATTATACTGATATTCCATTTCTCCAATAGTCCGCAACTACATCCACCGGGTATTGGATACAGCATATCTGGTACTGCTAGATAGGTCATGTAGAGGTCGTAGAGCAAACTCCTGTAACATTTAGTCTATGCAAAGAAGGTTCGATAAATTATAAGTTTAAGCAGTGTAGAGCTTTGAATATAATTTTCGAAAGTCAATAAGCCTCTCTTGTTGCAGAGCGATTTTATCAAACCACTGCAACCTTCTCTGCTCCATAGCCTAATGGTTAGTAGGTCGGCCCACGAATCCGTTAGAATGACAGACTGTGGGTTCAATTCCTCCCCCCTTCCAATCCGGATTTGGCCCCCGCGAGACGTATGCCAAACAACGCTTTGGTCCTTCTGATGCAAGCAAATAGAAACTGTTATGGTCGACGGAAGAATCTTTTGCAGCGGTGTACGGTAGAATTTAGAAGGAGCGCGGAAATCAAAAGAAAATATACAAGTATAATAAATAGGCGTTTGGCTGCAAGCGATTTGTTTTAGTCATATATTCACTGGTGCTGCGATCCAAGAAAGAAACCACTGATGTAACCTGTACTGTGTTCCAAATATTGATAATCGAAATAAATCACTTTAAATTCAAGTGATGAAGGCTCGAATCCTATTTATTTTTTGAATAGAATCATACGCCACACGGAAGTAATCCAGATATACCAAATTTGAAAAATTATTCTCGTTTAAGCAACATTTCATATTTACTTACCACACTAAATGATAAATAATCATATATGAGAACTTCTTGGACATTTTTGTAGTTCTAGTTAAGATTATGCCTATAGTCAATGCAGTAACAATACTGCTAACAACCCCACCAATTGCCAAGCAACGAATAAAAACATTCTGGTTCATCTGAATTTAAATGTAAACTTTATAATGAAAATAGGAATACAAAACTGTTAAAGCTAAACTTTTATATATATATAAAATGAATATAAAAATACTTCGGGTACTACTTGTGTATTGGATTTGCACGATAAGTTGATGAAGTTAAAGTGAACAGGTGTTTCAAAACACGCTCGGATAACTAATTCATTCTGAATAATTGAATTTATTTTTCTTGTTTGTGAAAACGTAATCTAGAATAATGAACCTGCAGTTCCGGTATCATTCGTGTCACAATAACAGTAGGTTTCGTCGGCGCAGGGCGGCCATTCATTCCGGAATCTTCTTTAGAAACCGCTGCTCTAGCTACTAGGCTAACGTACCTCAATTTCGAAGCAGCTTTCTGATTCATCCAGTCCATCATCAACCATGTTTGAAATTTTTGGCTCTCCCATACCGTCCACACTGCTGGACGTGGTTTACTATCATGCCGCATTCCTGGGTCTTACAATAATACAATAATCCGATGCATGACTTGTTTAGATTTAAAAATAACCTATTGTTGACTATGTCAACTGATACCCACCTGAGAACAATGTGAATTTTGTCGACTGACTCAACGATGAGCCAACTTTACGAGATTTTTGCCAGGCAGTTTTTGTATGACTTCAAACTTTTTAAAGAACCATATCCAGGCCATATTTCAAACAGAAATCACGTTTGTGGTCCCCAAATAAGTCTCCAAACTATTTTCATCTAAATTCGAATCGTGAGATCACTGGGAGATTTATATCACGCTGAATTAGCTAATTTTTTCCATTTCTTTGGATTGTTTTGTGCTATAGTCATCCATTTGACACCAATTTCTCCAAAACTTTTCGTCTAGTTTATTAGCAAATCTTCACTTCTTCAAATCATCTGCTTCCTAATTATACCCCTTTTTGTTGTTTTGACAAATATTTCTAGTAGGAACATTCTTGTATCATATTCCATCATATTAGTATCAGCTAATTCTAAATAAGACGTCTTTAAGTCGAATAAGACGATTAGTCAAACCTCATCCGTTCGAGCTACATCGCAAATATAGTTAATACCTTATAAAATTGGACATATATAGTTTATTTTTATACTTTCTACAACTTTGTAACCATAATTAGTTGGGTTTTGCGTTTTGTAGTTTCAGTTTTTGTTAAGAAATACGGAAATTGCATAGGAAAATAGTGCGAATTGAATGTGCACTAGTAATTATTGAAGTTTGTTTGTTATGCTTACTTGTAATGCTGGAAAGTGTGATGCGGTACTAGGTTGCCAGCGCTGTATATTAGTTAGGGAGGTTAAATCAAAATGAATGGAAACTTGGTTATTGGGAACCTTCTCTTCGATAGTTTATATAATACGCTGCTCCCCAGTTGCCGTAGCCTAGAAACGCCCGGGTGGGTGCCGGGCAACAATTCTCAACTGCTCGGGCATCTAAAAACTGCCCGGGCACCCACCCAGCGTTTCTATTCTACGGCCACTGGATAATATGCTAGAATCCCATAGCTCTTTCAAAGACTATACAATACAGAACAAACACAATGAACTTTGTGCCACCACCACTAGCCACTAACGGTTTTTAGCAAACAAGTACCTGTGGTCACCAACGTTAACTCATGAAAACGACCATTTTTGGCAAAACGCCATTCACTAATCTCCCCGCGCCATTAAAATTATGTTCCCTGAAATGCTTTTTATTCTTGGCTTAATGATGGGAACTCTCCTCCCGTCCGGTAAATTTAGCCTCTTTACAAGTTTTCAGAGTTTTCATCCTTTTATACTAATATTATTAACTTTTATTAATGTTTATCTTTTACTTGTAATAAATAATGTTCGTATAGCGTGCGTCGGTATGTGGCTACTGCCATAGTCACCATAGCAACAGGCAGCGGCTTTCTCAGGACGGCCACCTTTTGGTTATTAGCTTTATTTTATGACCCCCAAACTAGATAACTTTACTATTATTTATTTAGGATTATAATATATATATTATATATATCTTTTTCAACATATATAATAATTTAAGCAAGATTGGTGGTTGTCTTACTGACGAGCCCGGCCACAGGAGCTGTTTCGTATAGGCATTCTTAGGGTGAAACGAAATAGTTCCATCAAATTGTTTACTTAAAACTTTATTTCCAACTAACTATTTATTGAACAATTATAATTCCACGTTACAAAAACCTCTTTTTTATATTATTTACATTTACCAATATAATACAATCTTTTTTCTATAATACATTTGTACTAATCATTTTGTCTTTGAACTGCTAACCTTTGGTTCAAAACCTTAGTCTAGACTAAAATATCTAATTTGTTTTTATATAAAAAATACTTTACAGTTTCCTGTTTTCGGACTATTTTACAATTTCACCATAATTATACCCTACGGATTCGACTTTGAAGCTCAATAACAATAATTTTCAGTAAAGTAAAGCCAACTCAAAACACCAATTTCAACCTATTTAACTGAAAACCTATTGACTCAACGAAATTCCTTGCCGAACATTCTGAATCTCAAGTTTTTCTGACTTCACTAAAAAGTCTCCAAACTATATTCTACAACTTAATTCTAAAATTGAAATGTTTCGTAGATATTCGCAGCCATCTGAGGATATCGCCAGTCTTGAAGAGATGAGCTCCAGCTCCTATCTTATTAGGGCTCTGGACCAGCAGGACCGTGGAGAAACTGCAAGAATCCTGGAGACTATGCCGGTAAGGAGGTTAAGTAATAAATAATAGATGTGTATACCATGTTTAATTTGGAATTCCTCATTCATCATCCGTCTAGACCCAACTTATTTTAATGTTTTCATTTTAAACGTAATTATTATTAACGTACTGGAGAACTTATCGGTTAGGTATATACGTCCTCCCATGCTAGTACCACCGTAATTAGCACAAAACGCCTTTGGTGTGTATGTTTCGTTTGTAGCTTAAAGCTGGTACCTTGAAATATAGACAATAGTTATAACCCAATAAAGGGGTTGCTCAAAAGGTGGAGATCGAATATACGGCCTGAAAACTGCTTACAAAAAACGAAGTGTGTTTTAACTAAAGCAAATTAGGTCTATTTTTATTACCAGACGAATTAGTCGTAATTTCCTGTAAAACCCCATTTTCTATTCCAGACTGAAGTGTCGATGAAGGATTCTGACGAGCGTTGTGCTCTGCACTATGCTGCGGAAATGATGGAACGTGACATAGTGGAGAAAATATTCGAGCAGGACAGAACCCTGCTGGATTGCAAGGATAAAAATGGGTGAGCGGGGAGCGTTTTAGTCTTCTCCTTATTAAGCCTACTATTAAGAGCAGACGCAATAATGGAGTGTCATTTGCGTATATAGACGAAGTGTGAAAAACTATAGTAAAGAAAAACCTATAATTTTGGCCCTAATGATTCGGCACTCTTTGGGTCGTAGCAAACTGAATAATTAACTTTTCTGTAATCTGTTTCCGGATTACGGTTACATCAAGGAACATTTTTCGGATGATGTGACTTGTATGTCGAATTTCCAAAATCCGCTTAAGGGGGGCCAGTTCCTATTCTAAGTATTAGAAAAAGACTCGCTATTTTTAATTTTGAAAAACCTAGCAAACACAGTTATTTTAGCTACACTCCCTTCTTCATGGCCACAATGAATGGACGTTTGGATATTATGGAGTTCTTGTTGGATAAGGGAGCCAGTATTAATGAGATTGACAAGTTCGTTGGTATTTTTACACTTAGAAGTAAATCGCAAGTTGAGAACTTCGAAAATCTTCTTGTTGTTAGTTGCGGGAGGCGTGGTGGCCCAGAAGCTAGAAGCTTTGCCTCATAAGCTAGAGGTCGATAGTTCGAATCCCCCTGAAAAAAGAATTCTTGCAAATTTATTCTGATTAGCCGCCTCCACTCCCTGGTGCCCCTCTTCCTATGGTTCCCTAGTCTCACTTATTCCCTCCAAGCATCCGTGATTTCGTGTTTCGTAAAATAAATATGCGTATTTTCGAAGATTTAACCCCATTCGACCGGATGTGACCAAAAAGACACGATAAACCCTTAATCGATAGTGCTGTAATTCTGAATTCAAATAGGACGCCTTTAGGTGTATGCATTACTAGTCTGCTACCCAGTGCGCACTCTCTCACGATATCATGCTGAATACATCACCCTTGAGGGAAAATATCCTAAAGTTACTTCCTGAACTTTGTTATTCGGTAGATTACTGTAATTTCCAAAGAGAGGACAATCAACAAAGTTTATTTTCACCTAAGGGCGATTGTTATTGCACAGCTCTCATTCCTAAGACTAGTAATTAAAAATAGACAAGGCCAAAGTTCATCAAATAGAAAAATCTTGGTAGTAATAATTATGTTATTGGGAATTGGTGTTATACAGCTTTTTAGGATTATTTATAGTATTATTAAGCTCTGTAACGAGGTTCCCAGTGGTATGAAACTTTATAAGGAAAGAGGGTGACGTAGAAAAAAACGATCAGAAAATCAATAAGTCTTTAGTCTTTTTACAGCGGTTCTTTTGACCACGGTATTGTCAGATTCAAAAGTAATGAGGCCGTGTATGCTGCGTATTACGTTATTTTAACACTGCGCCTGCCGGCATTCTACGCGCGCAATATCAGCAGATTGCAAAATTGCTGTCGAATTGCCTTACTCAGATAAAATATTGCAACACTCCTGCAACCCAATTTTATTAACACGGCTGTATTACTTTTGAATTCGGCTATATATCTTATTTCAGAGAAGGTCGTGGTGTTGTACATTGGTCAGTTGTTTGTAATCAACTACCGGCACTACAGTTTCTAATTGAGAAGGGAGCTGAAGTAAATGCACCGGATCATTATGTTAGTTTATTACTTAAGAATACAACAAAACATTTTTAACACTGCACCCGCTGGCAATTTACGCGCGCGGAAAATGTCTCTCATAATACGAACCTGACAGTGAGAAGTTTGTCACAACATTGCGTGCCCCAGTTCCACAGAACCATTATTGATATCACCCAATAGTAAACATTCTTTTTGAGATCAGATGGTTATATTCCAACTTATTAGTGATACAAGAGTAAAGAGCTGTTGAGTTGGAAGTTAAGCAATGAACTCAGAGACGATTAAAGGCACGGTACACTCAAAAATTGTTTCTCGTTTTTAATGTAATAATTGATAGAGATATACTCTCTGAGTTGAAATTTGAAAACCGATTTTTCAAAAATTGCTTTCGAGGAAAGTTATGGCCTTTTGAAAAGTCTACCATCCTTTGTTTAGGTTGTCAGTGGGCGGAGATCTGGTTGTCACTTTTGAGAACCATAACTCCGCCCCCATGACCCTTTCGCAAACGGCAAAATGAAGCAAATTTGAAAAAGTAAAAGCATTTTTTCCATTTTTTAGGTGAAAAGCTATATTTAATAATGGAAAACATCAAATTTGTAAGTTTAACATAGTTTTCTACAAATTTGTGTGAAAACCATCTACAGTAACCCAAATCTGAAGACCAAAATTCAAAATATTCTAAAAACGTTAGTTTTTGTTCAATTTTTCTAATATCTACATTACTTTGAATAACTTTTCAACCTGATTCAGAAAACATAAAAAAGAAGGAAACAAATTTTTGGGTGTATCGTGCCTTTAAACAAAACCGCTCACTGCAGTCTTCTTTTGTTATGGACTATATCAACTGCTAGCGCAATATCATGGAGGGAGCAGCGGTGTTAAATAAAATAAATGTACTTTTTAATAAAAGGCTAACAATTCACCTACTTTTATGAATTTGTACTTTATCTTAGTGGTTAGAGCTGCGGTCTCTGAATCCGCGAGAATCTGACGCTTTGGGTTCGACTACCCGTAGCTGCAGAAAGCTTGTGAAACCAGCAGCTTAATTATCCCATGTTTCGTGCACCCTTAGACTGAAAGTTAGAAAGTAGCCGTCTTTGCTCAGAAGATTCCGGAATGAACGGCCGAAGCCCTGCCTCGAAGTAATATACTATTATTGTGTTACGAGTGATACAGGAAATAAAATACTTTAAATACTATATGACTATTTATTCAGCACCACTGCTCCCGACTAACTGCGCTGCAAATTTAGCTTTGCTCTGTACTTTTAACATTAATTAAAACATGAAATAACACAGTTTCACTAAAGTAAAAACTATCAAGAATTGGCTTTATATTTATATTTGCCGCTCTTTAAATTCAAAAAGTCAAAAAAGAACGTTGCCTCTTCTAAATTATAAACAAATTGGTGAAGACGGCTGCTAAACCAGGCAGGATTAAATATAGACACCGCAGCTTTTTTAGGATGCCGCGGAGGAATTTACCCTCAGAACACAGAATTGTCCAAAACCGAACGATTTCGAGGATGACTGCGAAATTTAAATTCAAAATAGTACTGTATTCATATTTACTGTAGAATGTTAGAAATGAGCCGTCTTTGCTCAGAAGATTCCGGAATGAAAAATCCCCGCGCTGAAGAAATCTACAGTTATTGTCTGACGAGTTTTAGTAAAAGTCAGAGCTGTTAAACCGGCCGGCCCGGCACGGCCCGGCCTCGGTTCCAAATCTGGGCCGGGTATGGCATAGACCGGGCAGTCAGCCGCCTGTAGTCAGTAAGGTAAATTATGATCCTTTACTATGGAGCGAGAGGTCGCGGGTTCGAATACACCCGGAACCATTATGTTTTGTTGTTTTTCAATTAGTTCCTTGGCTGAGAAATGGCTAATTCAATATTTTTTTCAAATATACCCAAAATTTGCCCGAAAAACCAGAATCCTGAAGAAAAAGAGTTGAAAAGCGGCCTACCCCGTCCCGGCCGAAGTCCGAAAAAGTAGGTCGGGCCGGAAAAGCTGGGCCGGTTTTACAGGTATGGTATAAGTCATAGAGTTATTTGAAAATAAGTTTTATATCTTTTAATAAAGAATTTAGTTAACAGCAATACTTCCTGATTTATCTAAATCACTCGCCTTGTCAAAAAAGTGTGTACGCAATCTTCAGTGTATTTTGCAGTTCTGCAACAGCTGACTTGATAATTGATATATGATTATTTCTATAAAGGAAGAAAAGAGCAATGCTGTCATGAAAAAGATAGGGGGTTATGTTAATTTTAAATAGTCCAATGCAAAAGTGAAGAGGTGGTGGTAAAAATATACCCATCTTGCAGGGCTCGCCAACAGAGACAGTTGGGTTAAAGGACTGAGCTCTCATTTTAAACTTAAGTTCATTTTTCACTAGAACGCTTAGGCTAATTCATTCGAAAAAACTCAGTTGCACAGATTGAGCTATTACCTTTCTAATGATATATAAATTAACATGAATTGCTCAACAAAATAAGCCTGTATGAGCATCAAGATTTCACCATTTAGATTTGCTCTGTCCCGTTGCGTTAGTGTTCCCAGCAGTTTTCTCTTTAAAGTTTGCAAAATACGCAATTTTACCATAAAAATACGCGGAAGACACGGCATCTTTACTTTTGTAAAAGACTATAAAAATATTATTAAATGAAAATACAAATGAGAACCTTAAATTAGAGTAAAAGTACACGTCTTTTTCGAGAAAAGCTTATATTATTAATCGAATAAGTCTAGTACAAAATAACTGTCATTAAAAATGACTTCGAAGATTGGCGTAAAACGTTTTCAGTAGAAACGTTGATTTAAAAGGTTTTAGAAAGTTTTAAATAAAATACTTTGAAAATAAACTTTAAAAACAATGTAAAATAAAACATTTGTGAACAACTTTTGTGAAGAGAAGTGTCCCTCAAAATGAAACAAAATGTTAAAAATAAACTATAAACATAATTAGATGAGTATTAATACAAATGTAAACTTGTATTTAGTAAAGAAAAGCATCTTTATAAAAAGAGAGTTTACACAGTTAAATACACACTTAAGAACTGTCTAGACAACTATTAAACATTAATTTTAACTAAAAAACCTAACTTATAACTTAAAAATAGATAAAAATGCTGCTAAAATTGTTTATTTAGGTGATTTTTTATAGTTTGTGTGTGGTTGGTGCGGTGTTATGGCTATTTAATGTTTTTTGACATGGCGCATAACATTTTGGCAACCGCCGTGTGGTCATATACACCGCGCTGCCGTGTCGTGTTATTTGAATCGATTTGTAACCCGCCGGCTGGTTTCTCTTACCTGCGTATCATACGCAACTAATTAGCAAAAATAGCAGCCAATTTAAATGGATAGGAGTGGCATCTTTTGTATTAAAGGAAGAACTATGATTGTCAATAAATATACAAAAGAATATATAGAATGGATAATATCTTATGTTTTTAACACCGCTGCTATAGTTCGTATCAAGAGTTATGTTCCCAGCGCAGTCTCCTGGGGAGAGCGGTGTTAAATAAAATAAATGGGAAACCACTGTATAGGGAGCCTTTTCTTTAAAGGACATTCGATTTAACATAACCGTTGCTCCCGCGCGATACCGCCCTGGAAACATAGTTATTTACACATATTATAAGCTTACAAAATTAAGCAAAGAATATCTTATGCTATAGTCAGCGCCAAGAGTAACGATAGAGTGTATCAACCCTCGTCTGAGCCCCTTTTGCGAGCACCGCGCCAGCATCTGGCGGCTACTATCCGTTCAATATTGTACTTTGCAAGTA
>JAQGAV010002649.1:0-14850 GCA_034691345.1 Phasmarhabditis papillosa
AAAAATTAAAAACAGTTTCTGGCCTTGCAATAGATGCTCTTTGAGTCCCACATAGTGTGGTTTCATTTGGCCACCACTCTGAAAAACGATAACATTTCTCTCCGGAATCTAAAACGTCAAAGTCCTGGCAATCAGAAACTTTTTCGTCATAGTCCCAGTCGGAAACATTATCGTATTCTTCATCCAATTCCAGTTCTTCTTCCTCTTCGACCTCCAGACGGCCAAGCTCGGCTTCTTCTAACAGGGAAATGAGGCGACGGCACATCTTGACTTCTTTCCTGGATGGTGGCAGCGGGACATCTTGAGTAGCAGAACCGAAGGGGTGGAGCAGCAAACGTAGAACTGATGACACAGAAAAAGTCATAGCGGGATAGAAGGCAGGATTTTTGGCTCCTTGTGGTTGTGTCTGCAGCGTATATCGGATGGGAAATGTGCCACAACGAGAGGACATACTGGTATGAAGAGACGGCAGACAAATTCAGGAGAAATAATGCTCATTAAATAGAAAAAAAGTTGATTTAAACTTATTTTCCAAATTTGCAAAAAAAAAATTCATGACGGGAACCGAACCAGCATCATTATATTATTAGGCAACGCACTTACCATTGAACCACGTTGTTACATTTTAAGTTACAATTTAACGGCTTATCATAGAAGACAGAAAAATGCTCAAATTTTCAAATCGATTTTACACCGCGGCCGGGAGAGTTTTGCAAAAATTAAAAACAGTTTCTGGCCTTGCAATAGATGCTCTTTGAGTCCCACATAGTGTGGTTTCATTTGGCCACCACGAGTTCACACCCTTCCCATGTTAGTTAATAACTTTTTCCTAATATTCTTAAAACTAACCTCGGATTATCACAAGTAATATATAACTAATATTACTTAAATTATAATACGGTTTATTCTTTGAATTAAATAAATTTGTCTATATTTAACAGCCTTTTTTTGATTAAATTCACAATTAATAATGAGAGATAATTATTAAATGTAAAGTAGTTTTATAATTACAAAACATAGTAACAAATGCTCGTCCAAAACGGTTTGCAAAAAGTAATCTAGGCCCATCAAACGCAATTATCCTTTTGTAAAACCCATAGTTTTTATAAGACCTAAGTCTGTTTCTATAAAAGCTAAAGTATAATAAATATGGAATCGAGCAGCGAGGAGAGTTACCCTTTTACTGAGAGAACCGGGCAATAGTCTGCGGCAAAATCTCTTTTTTTAAACGGTAGACACCCCCACAAGGACCAAATTAAATTTTTTTCCATGTTTTTTTCATTTTCTCAGCTTATCAAAACAAATAAGAAACAAAATATTAGGTTTATGGTTAGGCAACCGAAAGATAACTTTTGTTTTTGAAACTAGAATGACTGGCCAACATACAAACCCTATTAATTAAAGCATTTATATATATATATATATGGTTCTGGTTTGTTTGTACGGTCGAATAGTCTTATTTACCGTTATAAATAGTAAGTTATAAATTTGTAGTATTTATCGTTTGCATGCGTGCGGTAATTAAAAGAACTAATTCAAAAAAGAACACGATCAAAATCTTAGGCTTAGGCATCTGAAAAAAACAAAAAAAAACTCTAATCACTGTTTATTTTACACAGAAGTTATATCTTACAAACTCTATATATGCAAGTATACAAGGTGGAAAAGTTTCATTAAGGATCTTTCCAGAACGGTGACACAGTCGCCGTAGGCGGCTGGTAAAATACAAAAAACAGCCCATTCCAGTTCAATAATGTTAATCGTTTATTATATAGAATTATATATAGAATCTGCTATTAACTGTATTCTATTTGTTAATACATATAATACAGTTATATATAAAGATATTCATTACTTATAAATATAAAGTTATTTGCCTTTTAACATATTTCTCACTCTATTATTTATATAGAATCTGAGCTATTATGTTTATCTATCCTGTTGTAGCCTGTCAGGCCAATGACAATTTATAAAGATTACTTCAAACAAATCTCCTTCTATTTTGGGAATTTAATACCTACTTTAATGGTGTCTGAATATCAGAAAACATTTTTCTAACAAACAATATTTATTATTTTATAATCATTTAAGAATACAATAATTATTTTAATTTGCTTCAAACCGAGCAAAAACCCGCATAATCGAAAGTTATTGAAACAATTTCATAGAAAAAGGAACAAGATTAGATCGGAAGGGAAATTGAAAAATCAATACAATGAATCAATCAATAAAATGAAATATTTGCAAAAAAGACTAGAAAATAGAGAAGCTATGTATTAATTAATAAGTGGGTTTAGTCTCGTTCTTATGTTGACAAGAAGACATTGTAAACGGGTTACTGTAGCCATTAAAGGACTCGAAGGAGCTACCGTAACCCGCAAAGGCCGCATTGCCGAATACTGTAGGATCGTCTCGAGAATCCGTATAGGAGGGTGAGGAAAAGGAATAGCTGGAACCGGAGTTATTCTGCCATAGATAAGTAGTCTGTAAAACAAACTTTTAGTATTAAAGTACTCGATAATTCATTCTTATAAAAAAGTTAACTGAAGCTGCGTTGAAATGTCACAGCTTATATAATTGTAGAGTAAGCAGGATATTTTGCCTCTAGCACTCGTAGGTACCTTATTTAATTAGTTCATCTTATATTTGTATAACTAACTTATAAAACATTTAACTTAGTAGGGGTAAGTTTATATACTTTATACAACTAATTTTATACTTACATTATTAATATCTATCCCTTGTGGTGAGTATTTATCATCTATTTCCTTGTTCTGATCACTCTTAGGCGAGTCTAACAGCGCTTGACATTGGCTGTAGCTATTGTTAGCTGGAGCTACCGTAGCGGCCGTAGGTGGAGAAGGAGTACCCGTCTGGCCATCCGAATCAGGTGGAGTCAATGGATGACATTTACGACGATTGTACTTCTAAAGGAAACACAGATGAATACATAGCTATAGTAACCCGTACCTTCACTGCCTTGGTGGTCTTTGTCTGTGGTCTTGTAGCGACTGTCCGCGGTAGAATGACTACAGTATCCCTGCGAGAAGACAGGTAAGCGACAAGCTCTATGTAACCCTTTTCTTGAGCAATATTAAGCGGAGTTAGCTCCTGAAATGTGAATAAGGTTAACAAATTAAAACCTTAGGCAATCGTTTACTCTTTGATTAAGGTAAAATTCGAAAGTGAACAGAGCAGTCTTAATATTTTACTATTTTCAATACTCTCTGCTAAATAAAGCTTTCTTTCATGATCTCTTTTGAATTATAAGAATTACAGCTAATTTAGTTTGTTAGACTAATTTGGGTTACTGTATCTTGCTTACCTTTTGGTCGGTTATTTCCATACTGACTCCACACTCGACTAAAGCCTTAACAGACTCTAGTTTGCCTTCTTGAGCTGCTAAGAACAGTGGAGTACATTCCTAAATGAAAGGGTTTAAGGACAATTCCTTAATTACAGTAACCTCTCTGTCCTGCGCATCCTTATTGGCTCCTTTTTCTACTAGGAATTTGATCATTTGAATGTTATCATAGAGAGCTGCGTAGTGTAATGCGGTGCGGCCGCGGTACCGGGTGGAGGCATCCTTAACAATGGAGTAATAATAATACTAATAATATTAATAATATATAATGTAAAGTATATTCTATTTATCTGATGTAAATAAGTAACAACTATAGTTATAAATGTATCTGTTTGAAGAAAATCAATTGATATTTGTCTATTTTTCCTTCATAACACCCCATCTACTTTTTAGATAATACCGTATTCCCGTATAAATTAAATATTTAATAAAGAACCTTGTCTCCTGCATAAGAAGCTTCTGCTCCTGCTTTTATTAACTTCTCAGCTACATCATGGGTGGCCCAATCCTCCATGGCAGAAATCATGAGCGGAGTACGATCAAAGAAGTCAACTTCGTTTATCTAAAGGTCGGAATTTGTAGTTTACTCTATTTTTAAGTTCTAATGAACAAAAAACTGGGGCTACAAGAATAGTGTACATAACGGGAGAATATTCTGATTAGTTAAAATCTGCCTCAAAATGGTCATAAAGTCTTCAAAACAAAAACTTATATAGATACTAGTTAGTAATCTTTATGGGGGGTGTTGTTTACTTAGTTAAAGCTGCTTACCTCATCCCTAACTTCTTTATATTTTAGGAGTTCTTCTGTTGTTTCTAAGTCCGAATTATGTGCTGATTGGTGTAAACAAGTACTGTACATTCTGTTCATTATTGACGGATTTGCTCCTAATTCTAATAATTTGGCCACAAACGACGATTTCTGATATCGGCAAGCCATAAAAAGAGGCGTCTCTTGGTCTAAAATCAATAAATTAGTTCCATTTTTGCTTATTTCTACAAAAGAAGTGAATTAAAATATATATGTTAAAGATTGATTTAACAGTGTAGATTTGGTATTAAAGCGAGAGCATGCTACGATCTTATTATAAAGAAAGTGTTTAGTTATTTAGTCAATTTAACTTTAATTCTCTTTAAAGGACTGTCTTCGCATTCCTTTAGTCGAGTCCTTTAATCTCCACCTACCATCGTCTTGTACATCTAGATTTGCTCCGCTTCTATAAAGATTAACAATGTCCTCTAATGCTTTTTCTTTGCTTTTAATAGGATTAGAAACAACAAAGTGAAGAGGACTCCGTCCATTTAGACCAGCTTTGTCATTTACTTTCTCAACACAAATCTAAAATGAAAAATAATTATAAATATATATGATATTGAACTTATTTGTTATAAAAAGTTAGTGTACAAAATAAATATTATTAGTTTTCTTTATGACACTTTCCCGTATATTGTTTACAAAACCTCGGCTAGTTGTAAAAAAATAAGTCTATTCAGCAGAATTGCGATGTCATCCCAGTTTATATACTTTTAGGTATTTATAACTTTATTATTATTTTATTATTTTAAAATATTATTATTATCTTATTTTATTAATATATAACCTACCGGTAAGATAATACTTTCGGCAGAAGCAGCTTGCTTGTGAATCTCAGATAGTTCAGAGTAGATAACTTTTTGCTGAGTTTTCATTGGAATTCTGTAATAAAACACAATTTTGTAAATGATATAGTACAATAAATTATACTTTTACATTAAATAAAATAAACAACTTACATTTTTCCTAATGGTATGGGCAAGTCCATAACTTTAACAGAGCTCTCAGTATGGTAATAAGCAGTGTCCAGTTTAGTACGCTTGAGGTTGCTGAAATAACTTAATTAGGAATATTATTTAATAGTATTTATTAATATATTTAAAAATACATTATTTAATTCAATATCGTTAAGTTACTTTTCTTTCCTTTTTAATGTTTATGTTGAGCAACTTTTTAGAGTATAAAATAAGAGGATTAGAAGATGTTTGTGGATTAATCTTTTAGAAACAAACTTGAACATAGGTGGAAAGAAGTGATACTGCATTGAATTTGTTGCTTGTTGGGCCAAGGATTGTTTGTCTAAAATAATATTAGAAAGATAATAATAGTATATATATTTAAGTAATATAGTTACTTGCTGTAGCTATAGTTTGATGTCTCCGAAAGATGTTTGTTACCTTAAATACCCTGTGATACACTCTTATATATAAAACCGTTAAACAAACATTCTTACTAGGGTTATTTCTTTTTATTAAGTAATGATTAGTCCTGTTTACAAGTTAGTTATTCATGTCTTCATTATTATTCCTTCTTCCATACTTACAACTCACATTCATGTTCTGTTGGCGGAATATAAACAGGAGCTTCCAGACTCCGCCTCTTTCTTGGATTCACTTTTTCTAACACAAAAATAAGCGTCAAAAGAAAACCGATGAATATTAGGCCACCCAGTAGATAACGCCAAAAACTGTCTTCTGAAGTTCCGTTTGGAGGCGTGCTACCGCTTCGAATTGCCTTAGCCTCATAGATGCGGATGTCGCTAGACTCAGGAGTCTAAAATTAAAGATTGTAGATTGTTAAATAGAATTTAAATCATTCAAAGTACTTCGGGACTTTTTATTTTTAAGGGCCACCCCTTTACTTACCTCGCTGGCGACGGTTTTTCCCACAAAACTAGCTACACTATCTATGTCGGAGAAACAGTATTGGTTACAGTAACCGGCATCCAATTCTAGCGTTAAAAAGATCCCTGCGAGAGCCGGAGAACGGCGATCACGAGTGTTGTAACTCATATATAGAGCCTAAACAATATGAATACATAATTCTACTGAATTATTTTTGTATAACTAGACATAAGCTGTTAAAACACTGCTATAACGGTGTTGGTATATGAATAATACATTTTAACTAAATAACTTTACATATATTATAACTTACAGAGTTTCTAATTTCAATTCTTTCTCCGACAATGTTATCTTTCCATTTGAATATTTTCGGCCCGATTGCATCTACTTTCAAATTAACAGAAACTCGCAGAGAAATGGTCATATTGAGAAGAAAATTATTTAGTTTTGGAAGGAATTCCTGCGGAGTCGACAGAATTACAACATCCAGAGTGCCGTTTAGCTAAAATGAACAGTTTATTTAAAGAATAATAAAGATGTTTATAATTAGAAAAGTTTAGATTATCTACATTACTGCCGTTGAAAAGCTTCCCAATTTGTAATTGGTCGAACTTTAGGGCCGAAATATTTATTAGAATTTAAAGAAACTTTAGCTCATAACCAGTCACAAAGTACTGTGGCTAATAATAAGATTATTGCAAAGTTTAGCCCTTTATACACAGAATAAGAGCCAGGACTACATTGGATTGCAATATCAAACACCCTAATTCGGAATGCCACTGCATCGCGAGGTTCCCGTGCGGAATCCAGTAAACGTCTGGCAGTTCACCCCATTTCTTACCATTTTTCTTTGCTGGGGGTCCATGCAATCTTCATCATAACCACAAGCCAATGTGTTACAGTCGTGTTCGCATATTCCGTTATTTCTAGATTTGCTACAGTAATCCAAATGAGGACAGATTAAAGGACTGTGATCGCAGTCTCTACCATCGAACAGACAAGACTCTGTGTTGCAGATCTACAAAGATAATAACATAATCAATCCAGGAGGTCTTCAAATAGATTTACAGTTAATCATTTAAATTAAAAGTCCTTTCGAGTTTAACCTTCTTTAGCCTTACTTTACTACTTACCGGATCACATTTTCCATTGTTAAAAGCTACAGAGCAGTATTCGGCATAACTACATTTATCGAATGGTTTAGTACTCGCAGAACAGTCTCCTCCATCGTAAGCACAAGCAAAATAGTTACATTCGGAGTTACAGTAGCCATCTGCCGCCTTCTTGCTACAGTAATTAGATGCGCAGGTTGCCATGTCCTTGGAATGGACCTGCTCATTCTGGGACAAATCCACGAAGAACTCGCAGTTTCTACCATAAAAACCACGAGGACAGGAGCAAGTGAAGGAGCCAATACCGTCAATGCAAGTACCTCCGTTTAAGCAAAGGCTAAATAAGGAATATTATTAAATTATATAAATATATATAAAGTCTTTTTGTATAATAGGCAGCTCTAACCAGTTATCCCTAGTTTACTTTTCTTTTTTAGTATGATACGGTAATATAAATCCGCTTGAGACCTTCTTACAGTTCTTTAATCCCTTTGGTAAATATCTACAGTAATCCATCATTTTCCAGAACAACAACGATTTATGCACACTTGACATTAGCGCGCATTGTTATTAACATACTTAAAATTCGAAGTTAGGTCAATATGTGAAAAAGAAATAGCAGACACTAAGTCTTAGAATTGGTCTTGTTTGTTAGGTGTCTAATTTGGAAGAAAAATGAATAATTTCAAACAAACAATATTTATCATATTGAAAACACTAGGTTAACACTTTTTAAAAGTAAAATATATTGTCTATTTATATATTGACTGCTCGTTTGTATTTAACGAACGAACAATCAAGAGCCTTTTCCACACAACTAAATTCAGTCTTATTTAACACCGCTGTCATTGATAATACGGAGATAACTCTTGAAGCATACTATACATTATCTTCACACAAAACATCCCTTTTGCCAGAAGTGCGCCCCATTCTAACTCTCTTTTAGACTTTGGCGCCCTAACCCAAACGGACCACCTGCGTGCTGCATTCACATACATTTAACACAACAACTGTGACAAGCCTGAGAAACCCGCAAAATAAATAAATATATCAAATTTAATAGACTATTAAATAAGATTATAGTGAAATATTAAAGTGATTGGAAAGTTAATGAAGTTTTCCATTTCAATTGAGATGATATTAAAAACGAAGCTAATAATGGTTTCTCACTCAAATTTAAAGAAATTTAGCAAAATATTAGTTTTACAAGATTTAAAGACTGTTTTCCACCCGGTTTGGTTTCACTACTGTATAATTGCTTTTAACTATTTAGGTATTATTTTACATTTACGAATCTCACTTCGAAATTAGATTCTAAATCCCCTTTTGTATTGTTAACTTCTATACTATTTACTACTAATGAATTTGTTTCTTAGTTAAATACAACTTTCCCATGGTCGGCTATTTTAACATTAAAAACAACAACGACCTACTGATTAGAAAATGATAAAAACTTATCGGAAGGGGCCGCCCGTGGTTTACAACCAAAAAACACAAAAAGTTATTTACAACCTGGGAATTTAAGCTCTTTGTAGAATATTACACAACGCTACTGTAAAATTACGCAAGAAAAAAGTGTATACAATTACTAGTTAGCAAATATAAGAATATATATACATAGTAGTAAAATATATTAAAATAAATAAAAGTCTAATGTTTTATAATTGCCTTTAAAAGTGTATAATAAGCTAACTATTTATAAATATCGTCCTACCTTTCAGCTTTACAATCATCTTCATTTATTTGACAGTTTTTTCCACTAAAACCAACTGAACACAAACAATTGTAGCCAATTGAGGAGTCCGGAATACAAATAGCATCATTTACACAGGGGTTAGGTGAACAGCCGTCTGTAACATATTAGAAGTAAAAGCACACTCATCGAAACTAATGGGTTACTGTATTTTAGTTTATACAAGAAAGGTTATATCATATAAACTTACTTTCATTTTGGTTGCAGACTTTTCCGCTAAACCCAGGCTGACAGTCGCAGTAAAAGTCGTGTGCGGTTGTGATGCATGAACCGTTATTGTGACATGGATCTGAAACGATAGTTAAGCACAGGGTGGTAGGAATATTTATAGTGTTTTATAGAATTATTAGTAACAATTTATTCTTTTATTTTAAGATTGTTTTTTATATTAATATTTGAAGACAAATATTTACTGTTTCCTCGAAATTTGTGTTCGCTCTTTTGTGTTGGACCTCCTCCAATAGTTGAAAACTTGTAATAATAAAATTCTTTAATAGAACTTACTTTTTTTGCACCAGTCGACTCCATTTTGACAATTTTCTCCCCAATAGGGATGTTTGCAACGACAAGAAAATCCGCCTAGAAGGTTCTCGCAGATGCCGTCATTTAAACAAACAGAAGAAGCACACTCATCGATGTCCTAAAGAGAAGGGGTTACTGTAGATAGGAGTATGAATATAAGGAATGTTAAATAAAGTATACTCTGTATTGAGTTATTACAATAATTATATTATTAATAATGTTTAAACTATTAAAATACTTACTTTTTCACACTTTTCGCCTTCGAATCCTTCATTGCAAAGACAAGAAACATTATTGTTTGTCTCTAAACAGCGACCGTTTCTTCCACATAAAGTAGTTGAACATAGCTCTATCTAAAATACAAAAAACTATTAAGTTATTTAAAATATTCAAGATTCTTCTAAAAGAACAAAACAAAAAGGTAGAATGTTCTAGAATCTACAGTAGCCCTTAATAACCTTAGATTCGCAGGTTTCTCCTTCGAATGGATATTTACAAATGCATTTAAAGCCGTTTGCATCATGAACACAAGAACCGTTGTTCTTACAAGAAGATGATTGACATAAATCCAATACTTTCTAAAGGAAAAAGTTGTTTTATAAGATATTTGAAAGGAGGTTTTACCTCGCAATTGGATCCTTTGTAGCCGGCAGTGCAGTTGCAGAAGTAACCAAACTCAATGTCCGAGCAAACAGCTCCATGCTGACATGGATTAACTGAACAGGATTCGGAAGCTAGACGTATCTCGCAATTAAAACCAGAGTATCCAGAAGGACAATCGCAATGGGATGCACTAAATTTGTATTTGTATTGATATAAATAAGACAATTTTGAAATAAATAATTCTCTTAAGATCTCTTTATATTTGATCTATTTAGGCATAGTTTTGCTTTCAGTTATGTTTAATATAATTGCGTCTTTTTAGAAGGAATATTATGTATTATTATAGTTGTTAGTTTGTCTTATCATACAAATATATTCTTCTGCCACTTACCCGCTACTTGCAATTTGCTTGCATTCTCTGGGCAATTCGCATGATTCCATTCCACAAACAGCAACTTTATTCTCACAGAACTGACCCTTTGTGCCCTAAATTAATGTTTATTATTGAGTAAAACAGAAAATACTATTTAGAAGGCTTCTGTAAAATATTAAAACGAATGTAACAAGTATTATGAGACTAAAATGATTATTCTAGGAGCTACGATTAGCTTCAGATTCCTACCTTCGGACAAATACAAACTCCTCCATCACAGATTCCTCCATTTTGACACTTTGTCTCCGGACAAGAAAAACTGTGGATCTGACATTTTTCTCCACTAAAACCATCTAGACAAATGCAGGTAAAAGAAGTAAAATGATCAACACAAGTTCCATGATTAAGACATGGAGCAGTTGCACAAGCTTCCATTATAGAATCACAACGGGGACCGGTTAGGGCTGAAACAGGTATATTTATATTACGAAATCTATACAGATAGATAATTAAGTATATGAAGGTTTTATAACTTTTTAAATGAATTAATCGAGAAGTAAGGCTGTTTTTCATTCAGTTGAATGCTAGCTATTATTATAGAACAACTTACGAGCTTTACATTGGCAGTAGAAAGAACCTTCTGTATTAATACAAGTACCATTATTTAGACAAACATCGCTCGACTCAGCACACTCATTTATATCGAATTCGCAGTGAGAACCCTATAACATAGTTATAATATACATATACCGTAATCCCATACCGTAAACCCAGGGTGACAGCTACATGAGTACTCTCCAGTTGAGTGGAGCGATTCACAACGACCGTGGATACAGGGGTTGGAGGCGCATTTGTCTTCGAGTTCACAGTGAAGACCTGTAAGGAATCTTATTATTCTCATAAACATTCTATACGATTTTCAAGAAGAAGTTAGAATCAAACATTTGTATATAGTTTTAATATTTTATCTTGACTAACCAGCTTTTCCTTCTTCACAAATGCAAGTATACATATCGATTCCATCAATGCAAATTGAGCCTTCAGAACAAGGATTAGAAGCACAATCATCTATGTTTAGCTCGCAATTTGCACCTGAAAAGGAACTATGAATATTAAAGCCCATATTATCCTAGCAAGTTTAACTAGTTCTATCTAAATAATTAAAATAGTAAATAGAAATGATTATAAGGTTTCTGAAAGAAGACCGAGTAACTATGTTCTTTTGGATAATTACATTCAATATTATTAACCGTAATGAAGAGCTTCTGAAATTTTGGAATGGACATTTCCACAAACTACAGTAACCCGACTAACCTGCGAATCCGGCTGGACAAAAACACTGATAACCTCCATTGTGGTTAACACAAGTACCGGAGTTTTGACAGGGAGAAGCGGTTTCGCATTCATTAATGTCTAATTCACAGAAGGAGCCTAAAAAGGCCTCTTTTTATTAACATTTCTATTAACATTAGTCTTAATCAGGAATCACAAAATATTAGAAAACTACAGACTTATTTGGGTCTTTTAACTTTTATTGAGTAATATTGAGACCTCCTTGGTAGAAAAGCCTGCTTACCTTGGAACATAGGTGGACACACACAATGATTATGTTCACAGAATCCTCCATTAATACAAGAAGTAATATTACAATTAACAGAAGGCAACTCGCAAATAGAACCAGAATAACCAGTGCTACAGTTACATGTAAAAGAACCTCTCTAAAATATAAATAAGCTTATTTACGAATATTAAGGATCGATGTTTCATTTATTTCAAATCTATTATTTATTCATTTATATCTGGTAGAATCCAACTAAGCAACAAAAGTAACCATTATTTACTATAAAACAATTTAATACTATTTTCGCCCCGTTCCTCCATATTTTTCTTTTTCAGAGATTTTCTTCTCAATATTGTCTTTTCTGTGTGTTTTTGTCGTTTTGTAGGTGTTAATTTGCTTCGGAAATGGTCTATTTAGGCCTTTAAAAAGGCTGTATTTACTCTTATTCAAATCTGGCAATGTTCCCTTATTCTTATTCAAATCTGGCAATGTTCCCTTTTGGCCATCTTTCTATGCTAATTTGTGACAAAGAAACCGTCTCTCTGCCGGCGAGAGACCATTGCTGCGTTGAAGAGACGCAGACACGGACGAGACTGCCGAAATACGCAGAGAGACGGCAGATAAAGAAGGCGGCGGCACAAAAAATAGCGCCGCGATGTAGAAAAAAAGAGTGTGGGAAAGTGCCAGAAGCGGTAAGTAAACTGAAGAGAAAATATATTTATAAATATAAAATATATTTATAAATAGTTTATTTGAATCGGTTATGGAATAGCTCAAATTAGAAAAATAAAGAGGAAAATGACAGAAACTTATACTATTCTGAAAACATTATCTGTCTAAATAGCTGTTATTGCAATTACTTTAGATGGTAGCGCCATAGTACGGAATACTTTAAGAATAGTTTAGTTCTACATGTAGGTTACATATATAATCTTTAGGGGGGACCCTTTGTTGATTGAAAAGGTTGCAAAAGTTTCTGCTTTTTTGTCTAACCTTGGTTGGAATACAATTATAATTAGTAATGAAATTTGTTAGAACCTACACATAAGACTTGAATTTTATAAGGAAAAGTTGAGTATATGACTCGTCGAGCTTTCTATATGTTTACCGTAGTTACTAACAAGAAATAGCCATATCCTACCGTATTTAAACACTTTGCTCCATTTAAACAAGGCTGCTTCTCGCATTCATCCACATCCGTTTCACAACGACTTCCTTTAAAGGTCGGTGGACAATCACAGCCTAATTTAGAGTTACAGTAACCCCCATTCAGACAGTAACCAAGCGGACATAGCTCCTTCACATCGCAATTGGGTCCTGCAAAGAAGAAGAAGGAATTATTTTATTTTATTTGTATTCTTTATGTTCGGTTTAGTTCCCATGAGGGTTACTGTAGCGAGACGATTAACTCCTTTAGTTTAAGAGGCGACCGCAATTTATCGGCGCCCAATGATGGGGCCGACCACCCGGACAATTAACAAAAATATCTGGGAAAACTAAGGAAGAAAGATTTAAATTAACCGAAGAAGAAGTTTTAGTGGCAGTTGGTTTGAGATAATTTACAACAAATTCTTGAATGGTCGAATCATACCTTTTTGTTTATGATTCTTTGCTAACACAAAAAATAAACAATAATTATATTTGTTTTCATAACACATTATATAACATTATTTTAATAGTCAAAGTTTGTTGCTTTACATATTTCCGACCCTTTTAGTTGTATTTGGACGAGTTCCCCACTAGGGCCGATTTTGAATTGTTAGGTAATTAATTGTGCCTGTACTGTGGTACAAATGATTGATTGTTTACAATGATTCATAGTGCCGTTGTGAGATTCTCTGCTGACAGTCCTTTAAAGGAACCGCCTGTCTAGGCCACGCCCACAGGTGTCATGTCAGGACCTCCCATTTAAATAAAGGGGAAGAGTTAATTAAAGACGGTGGAAGAAAACAAATTAACTAAGTGTTATAACAATTAAATAGACAAAATCGGCCATACATTGGCAATTAAAGTAATTAGTTATTAAACTTAATAGTTACGGAATCCCTTTCTATACTGATAATACGTTGTTTAATGTTATTCTGAAATATACAAAAGAATAAAAAGGGCAGATATAATAGGGTTTCATTTAATAAACCTAAAGATATTGCTAAATCTTCGTCTGCTCCGAATACAATAAATCCCCTTTCTATCAACTGCGATAACATGATATGGCTATCACCTTCAAAACACAAACAATCGATCCCTTCAGGATTATTAAGGATTAGTTTGCCTTCTCGATTCTCATGCTTGGACCTCCCACCGTTCTAATTGTTTATTCTTTTTACTTAATTCGGCTGTAAATCTTTTTTATTCGTTTAAATAACTGCTGGACGCGGCGTTCGCCCCATGGAACGCCAAAGTGCAAAAACAGACAGGTTTTGTGGGTTTTATGACACTCCGAGGGGATCGGGAAAATACGCAAAAATAAGCGGTGTTGAATATTAGAAGAATGATATTATATGCGGTGTTGTGCTATTATAAAATAATGAATTTAACTGATAGTCCCGGTGAACTTCTAAAACTTCTGTCCCTTTTCTAAAGTAGCTACGGAATATTTTTGTCTGTATGGCGCAATTCCATTGAATTTCAATAGTTTTCTTTAAAATGGCTAACATTGAATATATTAACATGTAGGGAGGTCTGTTTGCTTAACAAAGGCCGTGTGATAGACAAATATAGTCCTGCAGAGAATATTACAGTAATCCAATGAACATGCACATCTAACCAGGCCTCTCACGAAAAGCCCAAGCCCGGTCGGGCTTCGGGCCGGGCCGGCCCGGCCCGGCGAAGAAATTTCAAGGCCCGGCCCGGCCCGATCGGGCCGGAGTGTATTGTGTATAGTCATTTCTGATAAAATTTTGTA
>JAQGAV010002650.1:0-14849 GCA_034691345.1 Phasmarhabditis papillosa
CTAACTTCGACATTGGAAGATCCAAAGGGGCGACGACGAGAGGGAAAGTGCGAAAAAACAGGCAGAGGACCCCGAACAAATAAGAACGAGATTTAATGAATTTGAATGAGTGAAAAGAGGAAACGAAGGGTGAAAGTAGCTAAAGAAATGGAGTGAAAAGAGTCTCCAAAGACGGATGATTGCGGTAAAGAAGACGGCTGAAACAAGCGCATGAGTATGGAAGATCAAGTGACCGGACTAGAACACCATTAGGCCAAGTGTAGCAAAGTTTTGAAACCTAACAGAACATGTATAGTATCGGAATTCTGTAAACATATCAAATAATGTTTATAGCAACGCTAGCTACATTGTATTCTCAGAAAATTGTGTTACTTCGGTCGATTCTGATATCATTATTTGAGGGATTGAAGGTAGTACACTAAAAAACTCATTAATAGAAAGCCAGCAATGTTCGGTAGAGTAATTCAAACCGGCATCTATAAGGAGAATTACAGGCTGATAGTTGAAGTAGGGAGGAGTCATTTAGTTTAGTTTGTCATTGGTTTTCTCGGCGACCCTTTTCCCTTTCTGACAACACAAATCGCTATATTAGCTTATTTCTTTCACTATATGGAGAACTGCTTTAGCACTACAAAGTGCACAATACTTTATTTATTGTTTTCCTGATAAACCCAACAACTCATTGGATCATCTGGATCACGGGCATTATCATAACAATCGTCCAACATTGCATACTTATACTATTATGTGGCATACCAACAGTATTGTTGTACTTATTGCCTAGTTATATGCCCACAACCGATTATTTTGTACCACAAACACCCAATTAATGACTAGTACACTACACTTCATCGTTTCAAATCTATAATGCAGTGTTCCGAGAACCCAGCCAGAAAGAAAACCTTTCTCTGTTTTTTTTAAACAATCACTTTTAAACAATCACGTAATTGATAACAAATTAAGTTTTATATTAAGTTTATGAGTAAAAATATTGTATATATATTTAAAACTAATATTTAAAACTCATATTGTCATAGTTTGTGTTGTTCACTACGCGATTTGTTTGTGAGAGAGTGCAACAAAGTTTCTAATTTAGGCGACCCCAGTGCCTGCACTAACTATTTGTTACACTGCATCAACATTTTACATATAATATATTTTACTCTAACTTTGCTTTTCTTTCTATGTTTGTTATATTATTATTTAGACTTATGGAATTACTGTAGAGGTCTGTACCACTTCTGATCATTATGATAACCAGGATTTTTCGGTTGCGTGGCCGGCAACATTGTTGTTCTAAAATTTTCTATCTGATTATATTGTCGTCTTTTTTCATCAGTTTAAGCTACGTATTCACTAGTAATTCTGCATATGCAAAGCCTGTTCCACCACTACCGAAACATGTAAGTATTTAAAAATGTAGTTTACAAACACATTATAAGCTATCGATAAAAAGGATTTACGTATTTTAAAATTAAGTTTAGCAACACATTATAGGTTCTCGATAATCATGAAGTGGCAGAACCGATTGCAGAAAATAAGGAAAATCTAAAACCATTGCCAATACTTAGAAATGAGGAAGGAGACGGTGCTTTAAACATAAATGGAGGAGATGAAGTTAATGATGCTCCTAAGGAGCAAGTAGATTCAGTTGCTGAAAGGTATTACAAACATAAATACAATTTATAGTTATTTACAGGAAAGATAGTCACGTGGTTGCTGTTAGAAACAATCCAAGAAGTAAAATTACCGATACAGTTTTCATCCATAATGAGAAGTATCCGAAACTAAACAACGATGGAAATTTTATTCCTATGAGGAGAATAGTCCAACTAGACTTGAAGGGTGCCCCGTATAAGGTATTTCTAATTTACTTTTCTTAAAGGGACTGTTTGTCACATAGCGTATGAGAATTTTCCGTTTACCAAAACGTTCTAAGAAATTTGCATTCGAGATATTTGTGTTCAAAGGTGCGCGCTCCCATTTATTTTGGTTCATTTTCACTCAGGTTACTGTAGCTTTTCAGTTAGGTTATAACTTAACTGTTAAGAACTTGGGTGCGACGGCGCCTACTTTTGTTTAAAGAAGCGTAATTAGGTTCACAATCATTATTTTTCTGTCATCTTAAAACAGTTTTACTACAAATTTTATACTCTTTCAAGTAAAATAAACTTATTCAATTTTTCTATTACGGTAGCAACGCCAAGGACGGAAATGTGGCTGCTACTCAAATATAGTGACAGAATCAAAATTTCAGAAAATTGATTTCACAATTGAATTAACCATAGTTTATTTACCCTAATTTTAATTTTTTTTTTTGAAGGAAAATTGGAATAATAAACAGACAGTATTAGGAACGTTTTTCACTTTGCTTTACTTTTGTTAACTAACGTACCTATTCCAGGCAAACTTCTTTGTTGAAATTTTTGCATATCTAAAAAGAATTAATGCTACCGGAATTTTACTAGAATGGGAAGATATGTTTCCTTACACCGGAAGATTATCGGAGGCTACAAATGGTAACGCTTATACAATGGAAGATGTGGGTTTATCCATTCGACACTCTTAATAATAATGTATAGGTGGAAAACATATTGAGTGCTGCCAAAAAATATAACTTGGATATCATACCTCTGGTTCAAACGATTGGACATTTGGAATGGATTTTAAAACTTGAAAAGTTTGAATACTTAAGAGAGGATCCTCTATATCCACAGGTATTACAAATTTTTATATAATCTATAAAGTTTTGCTCTAGGCTATTTGTTTCGCAGACAACGACTCCTGGGATATTATACAAGATATGATTGACCAAGTTGCTGGTGTGCATGCAAAGTTTGGAATGCCATTCTTCCACATTGGTGCCGATGAAGTTTTTCAAGTGAGTGTTCATATTCATATAAATACAAACAACAAACAATTTAAGGTAGGGACATGCAATGCCAGTATGCAAGAGTTACCAAAGCAAGGATCCCGTGAAAGACTATTGATGTGGCATATTTCACGGACAGCAGCTTACGTTAAAGATAAATATAAGGTTATTAGATGAAAGCTAAAGTTATCTAATTTATACTTCAGACAACAGTTCTTGCATGGCACGACATGTTTGCAAATGCACTGGAAAATGACATTCTGCACTATGGAATGCCTGAGGTAATTTGTTCAACTCTTCTACATTTCAGTTTATTTATTTAGCTACTCGAACCCGTTCTATGGAGCTACGCTGAAGACTTGAATATGTATTTACCGCGAAGTACGTGGTTAGGTCTTCAAGTATGTAAATTAAAACCATTTTTTGTTTTTCTATGTTTATTTTCTAGCCATTTCCACGTGTTTGGGGGAGTTCCGCTTGGAAAGGTGCAGATGGTCCTGCAAGGTACAACTCAAATCCAGCACATTATATAAAGAATCATGAATCTTGGATTGATCAACTAACAAGTGTTTATAAAGATTTTGACGTTATTCAGGTAGTGTGTATAATTAGCTTCTTGTATTCAGGACGTTTATTTAGGGAATGATTATGACAGGTTGGTCCCGATACGATCATCTAGCTGTTCTTGCTGAGTTACTTCCCTTGGGGATTCCTGCACTTTCTATGTCAATGGAAACAATGCTGGTAACTTATAAATTTGTTTTCAGTTGATAAGAAGCTTTTTCAGGAAGGTCGCAAGTTGCAAGGAACGTATTCCGCCACCGCAGATGTTATGCAGTGTAGTCCATCTGTATATATGGGCGTGACATGGGGATGCCGTTTTCCAGGAAGCAAGGTTAAACCTAAAATATTTTACATGAATACCAAAAATGTCCGAGCCCGTTTCCAGTAAGGTGAACAGAAAAGCGTCATTAAAATATAACATATCAGCTATTTGTTTTTAGATCTACGAATTAGTTAATGATTACTGGCAAAGGCACCAACAATTGAAAAAATACAAAGAGGAAGATTTCGAAGTGAATGGCTGGCTAAGTAGGTTGGCCGAAGTTGATGGTATATCTAGCAGATGGTATATTGACGTTAGTTTTTCTTATGAATATCAATAAACTATGAATAATTTAGAAAATCGCTCCCAATGTAGAGTATCATCATAAGTTAATCAAAGAAATTGAAGAATCTCTGCGAGCAGAATTAAGCAAAATATATTTTACGGTAGTTTTGTTACAAATATGGCGAGCAGTTAAATATTAAGGCTACGATTGATGAATGGATTTTTACATTTATGGGTGAAGATCTTGAATGGTTAGACAAGAAAATGAACTTGATAAACCGTCTCTATAAAACCAATGTTTTTCCCAAACGACCGACCAGCATAAGTTTACATCCGTAGTGTTGAGAGCTTGTTAATTTGCAATATTGTGTATTCAGGATATATATTTTGATTGTTTCGTTATTTGTCTTAGGCGTTGACAACTTTTGGGCTTTTAGAAATTTTCGGCATAATACTTAAGTCTTTTTACGAGTTTGGATTGCTTATACCTACGGTTTTCATTATGGGCAATATGCTCAAATCTATGTTTTCCTTTTAACGGAAACTTCTAGTTTCTGTTCTAACAAAAATTTGCTCTACTCAAATATTCTGATCAGGATGTGCTCATATTGTTGCATATATTGGTACATTTATTATTTATTATTTTACAAAATGAAGTTTTTCACGTTCTCTAGACTTCTGTTAAAAGAACTTACAACAACATAAATAAAACGTAGACAGCATATAACAAATATCAATGTAATATGAATATATAGATATGTGTTATTTTCGTATGAATATTCATAGAACTCTGAATGGAGAGTTATATCAGAATCACAAATTAGAATTCTAATAGTTTATCATTCACTCTAAATTAATTATTGACGAGATAGAGTTCACCGGTATTGAAGCTATTCTACGTCTCTGTCCCTTTTATCTCTGGATACATTTTCGGTACTACTTTACCAATAATTAAACTTTATATTAATTGCTAGTTAAACTATAACATAACTAACATTATTTTCCCTTCGTTAGGTTGATGCATTTTTTATTGTACTCAAATGTCTAACACGTCTTTAATTTAAGCGAAATTTGCCATAAATGTAGCACATGCGAGAGTTTTAGTGCCGCAGACTCAAATAAGCTCGGTCAAGCAAACTAATTTCCGTTTTTTTTTCGAGCGTAGTTTAATTCGTTCTGCCGCTTGATTTGAGCTCACTCGAAGGACAAGTAAAATAAACTGTTACGCGTATACATGTTGCCTTGCGGCACAGTGAGGGTAGCATTGCGTCCATCAGCTGTTGCCAATTTACATATTGATTTTACAGCTGACCCCTTGTACTTTTTTGCTGGAGTTTTCTAGCTAAATTCACTTGTAATAGAATGTATTTGTCAAGTGTAGCTTAATTTATAGACCTCTTTATGGGATCCGATGCTAATGGTAATCAGCTATCAGCTTTGGATCAACATGTCGCTCCTGGTTTAAGGCTATGGATGCTGATTGCTCTTGTTTCCGGGGTTCTATTGGTTATGGGTTTGTGCGTCTTACTTAACTAATCTTTTGATATTTTTAGTTGTTTTGGTATGTTGCATTATGCGAATACGAATTCCGAGGACTAAACGTCAAATTGATTTAATTGCTGCCAAACGAAAACTTCGCAACAAAGGAAGTGTGAAACAATCGACCGGTTTGTTGTTAAAACTACATAGTTAAAGGCTAGCCTTCAGTAGAAGAACGTTCACAAGCCATTGTGATGAACTCAATGCGGCCATCAGGTGGAAGTGCAACTGTAGGATCCAATCCACAGAAGGAGAACAGAGAACGTTCAACGTCCAAGACTAGAGGCTCCAAAACACAAACTGAAGTGTGATTATTTTTTTAGATTAGTTTATTGTTTAGTACCTTTGTTTATTTTGTTTTAAAATTTTCTCATTTTTCAAGCAGCTTTAAGTTTGGTGCTTCATCTTCCATGAATCTCATAATACAAAATTGCCATATGTTCAATCGAATCTAGTCATTTCTATGTCATTTCATTACTATGAATAAATTATCTTACAATATTTGGCGATAATAAATGGGATAAACGCCAAAAGTATCTATAACGTATAACTTGCCTCTCGTACATTTATAATATTATGCAGATCTTTAAAATGAAATTTGATTTATGACTGAAGGCATGGGGGATGACAATGAATTTCCTAAAAATGTCAGGTAACAATTGAGAACTGTGCTGCTACTCACCATTCTTTACAGAGAAGAGTTGGCAAAACAGCTTGCTTCATTCACAGATCTAGAAAAAAATAAAGAACTTCCGACAGTTGATAAAATTTTAAGGCTGGGACAAAATCTTGTTAAATGGACGTCCGGACATGAAGATATTGAGGTTAGGAAAAACTTCAAAAATAATGCAATCGGTTATTTTCCATTTAAGCTATTATCGAAATATGCTAGACTACTAATCATATCAATGGATTGTCCTCAAAAAGAAAGAAACTTTGCCACATTGTTTCTTGCAAAAAGTAGTATTACTGATGCCAGCTCCCTTATTACTACTATTCTGGGAATGTGTCCAAATCTATTTTGCGAGTTCACTGTAAGTTTGATTTGCACAACTATATAATATACAATACTATAGGGATCAAAAGTGTCAGAGGTAAAGCGTTGGCAGACTCTCATACATTTCATGGTCTTGTTTGGATCTTCTAATGGATGGACGTTTGTTAAGAGCTCTCCCCAGGTAGTTTACTATTATATACTGTCAAGCTAATATTACAAGTAGCAATATTTTACAAAGTATTTTACTGCATGATTAATTCGTGTCACAGTAGTACTAAATTACTTCGAGGAAGGGTTTCGGTCACTCATTCCGGATCGGAACAAAGACGGCTCCTTTATATCATTTAGTCGGATATACTAAACATGTATTAAGTAAGCTGCTAGTATAAGCCTTCTGCAGCTACGGCAGTGGAACCCAATAAATACACGTTAAGCAAATATTCTAGGTACAATGTGTGCTAAACAACTTATGTAACAAAATGAATGCTGTTGTATATACAGAAGCAAACCTACAACGATTGGGGGTAATCATTAATATCTTAGATAAAACACCGATTGTGTTTAGAATTCTCTCTTTACTGCGTGCAACAATTTACGGCCTTTGCTAAGTACAGAAGCACTAAATGCCTTGTTTTCCATTATGTTTAAACCGTTTCGTGACGGTGGTGGAGACTCCCTAATTGCATGTTTCGTTCGATATGTACTCACCTGTCCGGCTCTCATTTTACATTTGGATAAAACAGTTAGTTTATTTTCTGTGATAAACAAATGAGTTTAAAAACTTATTATTTCTATAAGAATTGAAACTTGAAAATTAATTGTTTTGAGGTAAAATTATTATTTTTATTGTTTATACTTTTTAACAATTTTGAGACTCGAGATGCACTGGTTTCGGCTTCTTTTCTACAGAGAGTACTTAACCATCTTCGCTCTGAACCTGAGTTAATTGATAGTATTCCACCTGAAAAGACAATGAATTTGATGGGAAACGTTATTCAGTTGGGATTTTTGGATGAAAAGGTTTGACCTGTACATACTATTTGTTTTTAAGTTTTTGTTTCAGATCATAAAAGAGCAACTCATTGACTGGACCTGGGTTCTGGGAACAACTATGGTTCAGTGTACCGATTTTGCGCTGAAGCCTGGCGAAAAGTCAAGTCATCATCACTGGCATCCGATGTTTGGTCATTACAAAATAGCAATTAATGAAAAGTAAAAAGAATTCTTAGAACACTCAATAAATTTGAATCGTTTAGGACCGAAGGCTCCTTAAAGAATGTAATTGTTCAGCTAAAACTTCTCTGGCATCGTAAGATTGTGTCGAGCTTGTTTGGTCTAGCCCTTTCCGATATTAAAATCGAGGCAAAATCTCACAACGGTATGAGCAACGACCTTGGAGCAGCATTTTCAAGTAAGTTGCAATAATTAGTGCATGCTTAATGCATGCAGTTGACTTATGAATTACTTTTGAATAACTCATTCAGAAAAACACTTTTGTTACAGAATATAAACTATGTTAAAACTTCTTTTGCAGAACTTTGGAAGCGAATCGGAGGTTCGCAAAATGCATCGCTGGATGATCCTGTACATTCACCACCAACATTGACTGCGGTAGTATGTACTCTATATGTTTTAGCCTTATCCTCAATGCAACATCTGAGAAGTGATATTCTTTCTGGTAACATAGGTTCTAATAGTAAATAAAAGTGATGTATAGGTCTTTCTTACGATGACACAGTTCTATATCGACTATGGTTGTACCTAGTTAAATGGGGAACTGTTTCTGGATCTGATAGTGTTCTACCACATTTGGCTCCAGCAATAAACTTGTTGCGAGAGCCGGACAACCCACATGCAGCCCCACTTCAACTGTTTAGTGAAATTGCTGCCTCAATCATAGCGTGAGTTACTGTAAGATACGCATTCAAAAAGAAGTACTAGTTTTACAGTTATTTGTGTATTTTGTGCAATTTAATACTCAAGTGATGTGATTTCACTTTAATCCTTGAAATTAGTTTTTTTAGTTAGTTTGAATAATTGACTCATGCAGATGAAAAATATAACATTGTATCTACTCTTTTTGTTCAAAAATTGTGCCAAAAACAAGACAGTTGAAATATTATTTAACTATAGTTTATGTTTTCTTATTAAAGGATTCTTGATGAAGAAGAATTATATGAAAAAGGTTCTCCTTTTCCTGTATCAGAACTTCTTCATGTGGCAAAGTTCGCAAATCAGTTTTGTTTTAAAGCACTGTGGAATGAAAACATTGGTAAGTAATATACTGTATAATATATACAGTAGTAAATAATAAAAATAAAAGAAGCATTAGTCTTCTCTTAGATATAATAATATGTAAATATAATAAATAATATATTTAATAAATGCAATTAAGAGAACCATGAAGGCAGTTTGTTCACGTCTGTTCACAAGCTAGTATGTGTACTTGTAGCTAGAGATTGTCGCAGAAAATTCAGTTCAGATACCAAATTCTGGCTTAGTTCGTAAGGTTTTCCCATGGTATTTAGGATATTCTCAATATTTCAGAGATGTTAAAAGTTCGGTAATTATTCGGGAGTATGATCGTCATGAGAACCGAGCAAAGCTTGTGATGGAGAACTTAAGTCATTGCATCGACATGAAAGAAAGAGTGCTCAAATTCCGAAAGACATTAAACAATGACAAAGTTTCTATATTTAAGTATAATAAATACTTATTCTATTTAGAACAACTACAAAGGAAGTGCATCCCTTATAACAGTTTGTCGAAATAGAATCTTGGACGATGGCTTTTCTCAACTCTCAATGCTTTCACCAACAGAATTAAAGCATACAATACGGGTTAAATTTGTAAATCAACAGGTATGTTGTTTAATACGAAAAAGTTAAGTTATAACCTAGTAAATGCTTTTTCAAGTTTACATATACAAAGTAAATAGTTGTAAGCAAAATATAGTCGGTATGGTTTTCCGCGCAGTATCCTGGGAAGCAGCCATTAAGGTTTTATTCAGAAGTAGATTCGTTTTAATCCAACACTGCTTTTTTCTAGGATAATGAGCTGCAAACCTAACTCTAGATAGAGATACTATATAAAATAATGTAATACTTTTATTTCACAGCTTGTAGCTTAAGATTTAAACTAACTGTGATTGCAGCATTTGAAAACGCTTTGCAAAAGAATGCATGACTACATCATTGTTTTAATTATTTGAAAAGTAAAACTTGTAAAAGAAGCTGGATATAGTTATTTAACATTTTTCCTCCAGGGCTTAGAGGAAGCTGGTATCGATCAAGACGGTGTCTTTAAAGAGTTTATTGAACTGACTCTTAAGAAAGTACTCGATCCCGGTCTAAGTTTATTCAAGGTTTGTAAATTTATAATTATTACATAGCAGGAGACACATATATATTCTTTTTGGTAAATAAACATTTACTCTAGATAAGCACCACCGGTGTTGCCTATCCCTCACCAACCTCATTCGTTCACGAGCATCATCTGAAGCTATTCGAGTTTATCGGACGTTTGTTGGGAAAAGCAATCTACGAAGGAATTGTAGTCGACTTCCAGTTGGCAGCTGTTTTACTTGCTGCGGTTGGTAATATCATAAAGACAGCATTTTACTCCTGGTCCGATTTTCATAATCTCACACTGCTGAGTTAAACGCGTACTCCCGAAATAGGGTCACGAGTTTGTGAATTTTGAGTACCGGTCACTCTGATCTTCAATGGTCAGATTTGACTAAAATTAATATTTCTGAGAGAAAAAAGTAATTACCTTCATTGGCGGTTTAGGTGTTGGGCAACCGACGTCTATGTGCGTTTGATGAACTGTCGCAGCTGGATCCAGAGCTCTATAAAAATCTTACTTTTATCAAGAAGTACGACAGCGACATATCCGATTTGGCGTTAACATTTTCAATTGATGATGACTATCTGGGAAAGGTAAGATAATATGTTTAGGTTAATTGTAATTTTCTATACTTAGATTGTCACTACAGACCTAATACCGGGCGGAACCCATGTTCATGTGACTAATGAAAACAAGTAAGATCTCGAAATAAAGTGAAAAATAAGTTTTGTTCTATCTGTGAAATACGATTTACTACGACTATCATGAAGATACATTTAGAAAATAATATATAGTCTCTATCAAGAACTAGGGTTCGGGCGCAGAATCTTGGAGAAAGGCGGGTGACACTAAAATAAATGTACTTTTTGAGAAATTTATATGAGACCTTTGTTTCCCATGAAACTGCAGTAGAAACATAGCTCATAATACAATCACCTCTCTTTCCCTAACAGGACGGTTATATCAGTCAACTCAAAAATGAAACAGTTATATTTGAAAGGAAAGAACAAAATAAACTTAATAGTTCGTTATAATATATTTTATTTTCAGACTAGATTATATTCATAGAATGGCCCACCATCGGGTCTTTGCGCAGTCGAAGGATCAATGTAAGGCTTTTGTAACTGGAATTCAGTCTATCCTTAACTCCAAGTGGCTGGCCATGTTTGGGCCGCATGAGCTACAGTACCTAATAAGTGGACACAACTCGTATGTTATCTAATGATTAAGACATGCTCTATTCTTATTTAGGGATATTGATCTTAAAGATCTTAAGGCGAATACACAGTACTTTGGGGGTTTCCACAAGAATCACCGTCTTATCAAATGGCTGTGGGAGATTCTAGAATCAGATTTTACTTCGGAAGAGAGACGCCTATTTTTGAAGGTGTGTTCTATTCTTAAACCTTTTGATAATTTCTAACTTTTTAACACTCTTTTGTTCGGTTAGGGATATTGTTTATGACAATTTTAGACACTCTATATATCTCGTAGTTAGAGTGAAGTACAAAGTTTGACTTAAAGACTGACCGCGGGACAGTACATTTATATTCCCAGTTGGGACCAAAACCTGGGAAGCCAAAATTTTATGACCCGAATTTTATTGACCACTCCACCCTTTTTTACAACCACTTAGTTTGAGCTTACACATAACTTTTCCAGTTCGTTACCAGTTCCTCCTGTCCACCGATTCTTGGTTTTGCTCAGATGAAACCCCCATTCTCAATTCGTTGTGTCGAAGTAGCCGATGATCAGGTAGGCATACCGTAATAAGAAAAATATACTATTTTATTTCTGATTTCTTAGTTATATTGCTTCTTATACGAAATTGTAGCAACAGGTTTTTGTCCAGGCACTCTTATCAAATGGAAACAATAAACTGAAGGAATCTATCATAGAATGAATACAAAAGATCAAGCCTAAGTAGAACAACAATTTTCATAAATAATTGAACTCTAGTAGTATTATATTATTTCTTTAGAACAATTTTATATTTTCCTATTTATGTTAAGGACCAAGGTGATACTCTTGGAAGTGTAGTTCGCGGATTTCTGGCGTTCAGAAAATCTCGTGCAGCGTCCCGTCTACCTACAGGTTCGGTTATTCCTTCCATACATCACAAACCAATATTTCAGCCAGTACCTGCTTCAATCTACTCAAACTGCCAAACTACAATAAGAAGTCCGTATTACTAACTAAACTACGTTATGCAATACACGCAGAAAGTGGTTTTGAACTTAGTTAATTTAATATTCCCTCATTATATGCGATGTATATTATTTAATAAAGCGGGTACTTTTATATTTATCTATACATACTTATTTATATAACAGTGCAGATAAATCTGCTAGGCGATCATTTTGTTCAGTTAATAGTTTAACTATTAATAGAAAACTAATAATAGTTTTCCGCTAGCGAGGTATCTGGCAAAACAATAATTCTCTTAACCATAAAATTTAAAACCTAAGATATTTTATTTAAATGAATGGAAAGAAGTTCTATCTAGCAAAATGTTAAAATGGAGTTCTGGATGTATAATATGAGTGATTCAGAATATTCTTTGTCTATATTTCATCGGTTTCTTATTCTTGGTATTTTATTTTATTATTATTATTATTATATTTTATTTTATTATTGGTATTTTATTCTTTAGTATATTACTATATCAGCTAACATATAAAAGATGAAATCCATTTTCTTGATGAAAAACTTTTATAATAAGCAGTCCTTGAAGGCAGGCATTTAAGAAAGTCTATCTGTTGGAAATAAACTGTTATGTTGTATTTCCCATTGTATTATTTATCAGGTATTCACACTAAATGAATACATGGATGGCTGGTTTTCAATTCTATTAAATGTGGTTCTGGTGGTGTAGTGAAACTTCGTCCTTTGTAAAGAGAGATTTGCGCAGTATAAAATTTTGTGTTATCTTGTTTGAACAATTCCATACCTATATTATTTGGCCTTTAGTAATTTAATAAATATTCCCAGCCAATAAATCACATTTATGATATTTAAAGTACTATGTAAATGATTATCAACTTTAAATTATAATATTTATTGATAAACATGTTTTTGCGAGGTTTAAGGTGTACAAATTACTCTTCATAGAAGTATCACTATTCGGGAATTTCATAAAGGAAAATGCTAAATAATTAAGCTAATGTTAAAAGAGTTAATAGTACAATATAGACAATTTAAGTTATAATGTTGATAACTGGAAGTAATCAAGGTAAAATTAGTTTGACAACTAGTTAGAGATCAGTTATATGTCCTTGCAATACCGTTCATCAGACATTTGAGGTAATTTGCATTGGCTGAAAATTAGTTATGTAAATCAAACTATAATTTATTATGATATGAGCTATACTCTATTTGGTATTTCTGAAACTTCACATGTTTTTCAATAAATAGGAAGTTGTATTATTGCGTTCATTATGTTTATATATAGTTTTAAAGGTAAGATTTTTTAAATGTGAACACTACCTGATATTTTTCTCTTCTGTATGAGGGATTTTCTATTCGCTGTTGATTGGATGACGTCTGAGAAGTGTTCTGTAATTAAAACTCGTCCACTTTGCGGCTATCATATCCTAATTACGACAAAACCAGGGTAACTAAGTTTGTTTAAAGGATTATAACAAATGATTGCTAGTGAGAGAAAGATCTTTTTTTAATGTAGAGTTAGTCTGAACAAAGTAGTTATTTTGCAGCGTTCATTGTATTTATAGAACTGCATGCGTTTTTTAGCTCTTAGTCCTACCTGATCATAGTTTATGGTTATTTCCGTGTTTAGGTGCAGCCTCTGGGGTAGCGGTTGCCCATCGGGTCCTCGTTCTCCGGAACTGGGAGGGATCACCACATTCCAAGGGATCGCAAATCCTCCACTCATAGGATTACTTTGATCTTCAGGTTGCGGCCTAAATTTCATTATATTTATGCTAGACTTATAAGAAACTGCGAGTTTCTAGTATTTCTAAGGGATTAAAATATGTTTTCTTACTTGATTTCTTCATCTTGTTTGTCCTTTCTGTTTCGTTGTTTTCTTTTGCTACTTCTTCCATCCGATTCATCCCTATCTCTGCGGCCAACTCTCGGCTCATCTCTATCAGAACGATGTCGGTCTCTGCAATAATTAGCTATTGTTTTACTTATTTTGACAATTTTGCCTTATATAGTCTGAAATTCGCAACACTTTTCTCTTCATAGTTTGCTAAATACGCAAGTGTCTTATAAGAATACGCAGAGGACACGGCATCTTTACTCTTGGAAGAGACTATATTATCTATGTTAACCTGCTATGATGTCGTCTTCTGCTGCCTCTTCCCTCATCTTCCCTTCTACTACGGTCGTCATAACCACTAAAATAATATCATTATCTCTTTATCTCTCTGGGTGTTCTCTAGTGTATATTATTCTAATTATCTTACCGATCTTTCTCATTCCTTCGTCGACTCTTCTTCTCATGTCTCGGCTCCATAGTTGTCTCTGTCATTTCCGACTCCGAGTACCTAGTTCTAGATTTGTGTCGTCGACGACTGCCGTCCCTCCTATGACCTAAACAGTCTATGTCAGGTATCTTAAACTATTTCCATCTTAATTAAATATAACAGGTTTTCTATGAAAAATAGTAAATGAGTTGATAGTTTACAATAATAGTTGGCCCCAGATTAGGAGCATAAGATCTTATTTTATCTATAATCTAATATTTGTTTGGAACACTTACCGGCCCTAGTCTCGGAATCTGAAGAGTAAGAAGTGTCTCTCTCGTATCGGCCTTTCGACCGGTGTCGATGTCTTGAGGAACTTCTATAATAATAATGTTTATGTTTATATTTATATAATGTTTATATTATATTAATATTAATATATTAGATGTTAATAGTATTAGTCAAGAGTTCATACTAGGGTGGGGATTCGGGTCCGGGTCGGGTCCGGGTACCCGGGTCGGGTCCGGGTACCCGACCCGGACCCGACCCGGG
>JAQGAV010002651.1:0-14849 GCA_034691345.1 Phasmarhabditis papillosa
TTTTTAATTCAACCGATTAATTATATGAAAACAAACATCTGGTTTAAATACTCTTTTTTTGTTTTCAATAATAACACAATTCAATACAGAATCTTTATTCAGTAAGTATCCTTATCAATTATGGAGGTCCGAGATAGCAAGATTGGTCCATGCGGGGCTTGGTGACACCAGGAGTAGAGGAACCACCGCCTAAATAGAAAAAAGGTAGAATAGTTGAAACACAGGACAACAGAGAGCTACAGTAACCCCACTGTTCGTAGTAGTTACAGTAACGTAGGTTATTAAAACGACTGTACACACCGGAACAACAGTTCGTAAAAAAATGGATTTAATTCCAACATTCCGAAATCCTTTCCGGATCCCGAATCCCGGGTTTTTTTTCAGAGGAAAATCTCTTTTCAATTGTATTCTAGTTCTAATAGCTAGTCTAATCCGTTTTCGTTTAGAAAATGTATTTCTTAATTCCAGTGAGGACTGAAAATAAAACTAACTACCGTAGCCAGGAGTATTAAAGGTCTAAGGGTAGCTCGAATAGACAAAATTCATCAAAGGACCGTCCCTCATTCTCGATACAGTATCCCGGACTGGTTAAAGGACTGTGCTGACAGGGACTGTCCTGGCAAGATACTGTTCATGCGGATTGTTATAAAGATGGAGCTACAGTAAACCCAACATCACCGTAATCCTAGCGCGTTTCTTCCTAACCTACCAGGTTGATTGTTGCTGGATCCTCCGGAGCTGCTTCCTCCATAGGCGTAATCCTCACGAGCATAGTTGGAGCCAGCATTGACTGTTGCAGAAGGGGCAGTGTATCCACCAGCACCCATGTAACGACTTGTCTCCCATTTCTAGAAACAAACAATCTTATTTCCGTATTAATTGGAACTCGAGCAGCTTATTGATCCATAGTTCTAGAATGGTTACTTTCAAGAGCCCCGGTACAAGTCTATGTTGAAGCTTGGATGGATCATAGAACTTTAATCTCACTTCCTGCTGGAATTAAGATAGCTGGAGCTCCAGGTTAGCTAAATTCCATAGTGATTGAAAGGTGAGCAAATCCCAGCTATCATTCAAGGACTGTGTAAAGCAAGAGGTACAATAACTGCAACTCGTTCAAGGACTTGGTCAACAGTCCTTTAGCAATGCAGCCATTGACAAGTGGTTCATATACTGCTCACCGATTGTAGTCGAGTAGACGAAGAGCAAAGAATACCTAAAAGGCTTAAGCGGATCCCTTAAGTACCCATTTTAGGCTCCAGAACTCTCACAGAACACGAAATGCATGATGAATAAGATGAGAATAAGAACTTTTCTGGAGAAAATGAAAGATATTTATGGGAAAAGTGTTTGGGAGAACTGTTTTTGGAGACGAGCTTTACAGAACTGGTGACTTCTATCAGTACATTTCTATGTCAGATATTTGAACTTCGTTTTCAATCCATACAATTATTGATCCATTTTGGTATGGGCCAGCTAAGGGATATAGAATTTCCAGATAAGAAATGATGACCAATCTCGGCAGTTGCCGTACGTATCCTTGATAGGGCACCCTGTTTTCGCTATCGGATTTTACTCTGACTAGTTGCCTTAGGGGGGCGGCGAATGGTTCAGATTCTCTTGTTGTTGACATGTTGCCTAAAGAACGCTCAACTGGTGGGTTGTATTCTGCAGGTCACCAATATTATTTTTCTTACCCAGCTAGGTATATTATCAAAATGTCAGTAAATGCGACAAATATTACATATCATCTAACTCTTATAACCGCTCTCACATGATAATCAAGCCTGTTTAAAGCTAGCAAGAAAACACGTGAAAATGAAAACTATTTTACGTACATCTCTGACCGCACAACAGTTGTTTACTAGCTTGCCAATCACTATTTTTGAAGTTTTTCAAATTTTTATAAATATACTTTCTTTTTTTACACATATTCGCGTCTCTATATACTTTTGTTGATTACTTCGTATGTTTTCTTTGATAATGGCAACAAAAATATAGAATGGATTGTTATTTTAGAGGAATGCTGTCCGTTGCTATGCGCACGTTGTTTACATCATGCCGTCTCACATTGGCAATCAACCGAGCGGCAATCGTACAACCAAATTTCTCGCGGTAAATATTGTTTTCTTATTTACAAATTGATATGTAATAGTTTTGTTTTCGCTGGTTCTCTTTTGGCTGTTTTTCATAATTGCTCAGCTTGTAGTAATCATCAGAAATGTTTAGGTTGTTCTCGTCGAATATGGCTGCCAATTCTTTCAAGGAGCATGGAGTCGTGCCCGATGTGAGCCTTCATTAGCATATTGCTTTCTCATATACTATTTTTAGGTGATTTCTGATGCTCCTGTAGATGTCGTAAAAGTCACCTTCGATAGTGGCGTTGAGGTACTTCAATTGCCGTTCGGACCTTTCAAACTGCTAGGTTTAGGCTAATCTGGGTAACGAACTCACGCCCACTCAAGTGAAGAATCCACCAAAGCTCCTGTGGAAGGCTGATCCAGCCGCTTTGTATACTATCATCATGACAGGTGATTTATAGTATAGTATGCAATTGTTGAGGAATACAACTGCGTTTTAAGACGATTATTTCTGCCAAAATGTCCGTCATATAATTGGGTACATCTATGAATAGTCACTTTTAGCCAGGTTCTGTTTGGTGGGGAGATTGCTAGTCAGCCTAATTCAAATATGAAAAAAATCGTGTTTGGGGTAGTATCTGCGTTTATGAAGAATTCTGGTTGTCTTACAATGATTATTCTTCTAGAATGAAACTATCGCTGCCGATTATACTATACCTATTACTGGAGAGTCGCAATAATATTGTTTTAGATCCGGATGCACCCTCAAGGGCCGACCCCAAATTCCGGGAATGGCATCATTGGCTCGTTGTCAATGTCCCCGGCCAAGATGTCTCCAAGGGAGACGTTCTCTCTGCTTACGTAGGATCTGGTCCTCCAGAGGGAACTGGTTTGTTTTTAATTATACCAGTTATATAGTTGTAATTGCAGGCCTGCACAGGTACGTCTACCTTATCTACAAGCAGGAAGGACGAATTGTCGACTCGGACCACGGAATGTATGTGAATATCGTCTCTACTTAACCGATTTTGGTATTTCTAGCCTCACAAATACTTCTGGCGACAAACGCGGCGGCTGGAAGGCTGCTAACTTTGTGAAGAAGCACAAGCTGGGTACCCCGATTGCGGGAAATTTGTATCAGGTGTGTTCTAAATAGTTGGCTTTCTTAATATATTGGTTTCAGGCTAAGTGGGACGACTACGTTCCAATCCTCTACAAGCAGCTCGGAGCCTAAGCGACTCGAAGGATATTGGATCAGGTTTTCGTTAAGTTTTTACGTGTATTTTGTGTATACTCTTTTAGAATAAATGTTTTATTTCAGCTCATTACTTTTACTATATTTTCATTTGGGGAAAATAGCCTATCCACAGTCTTCTGTTTGATTAATGCTGGTTATCTGCATTTTGGTATATCTTCACAACATAAACCACGCAGATGAGAAAATTTATTTGATGCATCTATCAGCTAGAGGATGAATAACATTGTTATTGAAATAGAACCGGTAGCAATGGGAAAGCGTTGTGGATGTACTGCACTTGGGAAAGATTTCGGCTTGGCAGTATGTTTCAAAAGTGGAATTGTTAACTTGAACTGGTGTTGCAACTTGCAAGCATGGTAGATATGCACCTATGAATCTATTGTGACTACTCGCAGTTCACTATAAAAGTGGAAATGTTAACAGAAATAGCAATATCGCAGTCAATTTATTCACTGTGCTTGTCTTGGAGCACTCTTCTTCGAGCTTCTGTTTCTGCGGATTCAGTTCTCTGTAATGAAGATCGCTGTTGCTTATGTTCATATGGATTTGGATAAAGGTTGTTAACATTAATGCTTATATTTCTTTAATTTGTATAGTGTCTGGCAGACTTCATTTACCGTGTTTTCTCAGTGGCTATTTTTCCATGTTGAATATCTTTCTGCTCAACCGATGAGTCATAGCTAGGTGCACTCATATCGTATGCCATGGGATCGTTATAACCTGGAACGTCTGCAGTAGTTAGATGTTTTTGAAATAAAGTATAGAGATACAGGCCTTGGCTAAATCCCTGGATGTAACCTGCGCCTCGCCTTGCTCACCTTCCATTTCATTGATATACTTTCACGATTGCCAATTTGCGAGATTTTTGGATCATGTGATAAACCCAATCATATTTTAAACTTTTTGTCAGGTAGTGGAAAATTGTGTCTGTGAAGTGAATTATATTTCTTACCGGCTCCTTCTAGCTCCTGCTGCGGCTGGAATTCTAGGTTTATATCTGGAATTGCAAGCGGACCTGATGGGAAATCTTTGGGAAGCTGATGATTTACTGTTTCTTTGTGAAGAATTGGTCTTCGATGAACCTAAAGTTGCGTAATGTCGTAGTCGTGTTGTTATTAATATTTTTTAATGGTCCTGTTTATAATTTTGGGTATACCTTCTCGCACTCTATGTGGCAAGTTAGCTGTATTTATCTATAATGGTTTCAAATTGCGTAAAAGGATATATCTTCCCACCTCCGAAATATCGTTTGCAAGAGGTTTTCCTGGTTGTATAGTGGCAACTCTAGGAGTGGGAATGGCTGAAAAAAGACAAATATGAAACTTCTCATTATTTCATCGTCGATTATCACAGCGCATTTACAGCAGAATCGAGTTTGTGTCCTCAGGCTATGGTAGCAGATTTACTCGGTATATCGGTCACGCACATGATTGCGCGGCGGATCTCATTTTTTCGTCATACAGATTTGCCGGATCCTAGCACGGATCCGGATTCAGATCTAAATCTGCGCAACCTTCGTCACAAAGCATTGATGATAAAAGAAAATATAGGGAATGGATACTTTTGGTAAGCATTATAACTGTGTTTCAAAAACTTCGACATTCACTTTGTGTGACAACAAACTAATAATTCCATTCAACACTACATTTCTATGTATTAAACATGAACCAATCATACCTCCAGCAGCCACTCTATGTAGCAGTCTGTTCCTAACTTCCACGAGCACTCTATCCGTAATATAGACTGCTTCCATTTCATCAATAGCGGGGCCAATCTTGCTGATCCAGATGGGGCCTACAATATATTTTGACTCAACAGTGAAGAGGCAGTATCATTGCACATTTGGCTACGAGAATGGGTGTTCAAAATGTTTACATAGTCTTTTTACTACTGAACTTACTAACGCCGTATGCATGGAAACAGGACAACGTTTTTCTAGGAAAATGTTTTTCCGGAAAACGTTTCCCGTATGCCTGGAAAAAAGTTTTCCTGTTTCTATGCATTCGGCCCCAGGTTTGGGAACAGGTCAGACCGACTTAAAAAATTGAAATCCGGGCCGGCCCGAGAAATTCAAACTCCTGAATTGTGTTATATGCAGCTAAACAGATCGAACACACAAATCTCTCATCAATAAAGGTTCAGAAAAGGTTGGAGAGCAAACAGGCCTCCTCTCCATATAATTTTCCGAACTCTTGGTCAAGTTGTTCTTTATATCTACTGAATCTCACCCAATTCTTTCTGCATAATCTCCCTTGCATTTGATATTTGATGTACTGCTCTCTGTTGTGGATATATTAAATGACACGCCGTTGTCAGATGCTCGCCGGCCCAACTAACCACTCCGGCTAACATCTCGGTACAATAGAAAGTTTGAGTGTCCTGTAACGAAGTGTAATAGACTTTATCATGAGCTAGGTTTACTGCGTAGTACGTTGTGCAGAGACTGTGTTAAATCAGAGTGAATGTACTTTTGAAGAAAAAGCTCCCAGTCCACCGAGTTCCAGTTGTCTAGAATACTGCGCTGGAAACTTGGCTCTTGTTAGAGACTACACATATTTATCATAGTGGATAGCTTTTTAAACAGGAATAGCTTTGCTTAAATTTTAAGATTGTTATAGTCGGCGGACAAACGATATGCAAGTTAAAGGTCTGAGTGCTCAATTAATAACGCCCAAATTTGTTATATTCATTAATGTAAAGTAGTTGTTTAAGAAAAATAAGTTAGATTTGGTGTTATACATTGCATATTTGACTAATCCTCGTTTTCGCGCGCCGCGCTCCAATAAAATTTGAAGTTAGTACCGTATACCCTTGCATAAGCCTTAGCCGCCGACTATATAATTCTGCAATGAACAACGTAAGTGTATAAATGGAAAGGGGGTGAAAAGATCGGCACGACTTGAATATAGAGTTGAGGCCAGGAATGGAAAAATGGCGCGGGTCGATATGTGAAATCCCACCCCTTAGCAGGGCTGCCCATTTAATAGGCCGGCCCCCGTGCAGGGATTTTAAAGAGTTGGACCTAGGCCGGCCCGGCCGGTAGTGCTCTGACAGGGCTGGGAATTTGTCGGGCCGGGGCCGACTTTTTGGGAAACCGGCCCGGGTCGGCCAGGCCGGCCTTTTCCCAGCCCTATACTCTGTGACGTAACTTTTGGAGCCAAAAAAGACTAATTTGGAGGCAAAACTACGTTTGAGAAAGCTCAATGTTGCCCGACCCGGGCCGACTAGTCCTCGAGTTTTCAAAATGACCGGGCCGGCCTAAGACGGGCCGTGCGCAGCCCTGCTTCTGTGTAATACTGTCTCTATATACGTGTTCTTTCTTCAAAAAGCTAGAGTTATATGACGTTCATATTTGCCTTACCTTTTTATTAAACTTCTCCCCTATAACAGTGTTCAAACGAGCTTCGAAAACTGCATTTGTTGGACTAAAGCCAAGACCACGAAGCTTATAAAACCTAAATGTCGAAGCAATTGTTCAGTCTTGTCACGTATTGTTATTTTTTAATGCGGTATCTTTTCTACTCCGCCCACCTCAATAGCTTCTTTAGATCATCTTGCATCCATTCTTCAGTGTTCTCTGCTGGTGCAATCCTCGTTTCGCAGACATCTGTGAATCCATGGCCAGACATATCCAGAACGTACTAAAATTAGGTCAGTCACACTGGTTACTGTAGTTCCTATACAAGATTAGTTAGAATATAAATATAATTATATATGTTTATATCAACCGAGGGCTCTCAGCATTTCATGCTGAGAAACTATACAGGAAACGATCTTCGAGACAAAAATGTGTTGTTTTTTTGTCCTAGTATATCGCTATTGGCTTCACTCTAGGCCTAGTTGAAACTGACTATTCATAGCTCAAATCAGATTCCTCAAATGAGCCGGGCCGAACCTACAAGGCTAGAAATTACGAGACCTCGACCCGGCCCCACTATTGAGTAGTCAGGCTCGAACACCGTCATGTAGAATAAAGTATTTATTACTTACAATATGTCCGGCTAGATCATCGTGTATCATCATTGCACAGATGGTGTAACCCCATTTCTTGGCTGGAATAGCATGAAAATAACCATATTCAAATAATTGTAGTGGCTCGGCTGTGACAGCGTCAAGAGACCTGAATTGCAAATAAGTAACAAAGATCACAAGGCATTTGCAATATCGGATAAGACCGATTAATTGGGTACAGAGGCCGGACAGTGGACAAAATTCCTTTGTTCGGCCCAAGCCAATATCTTCAAACTCTGCTCCGGGGCCAGTTCCTTTCACCCCTTCCCACCCCTAATGACTGTTCCCTGGATGTTTTTACTTTGGATGGGAATTCACATTTACAGCACAAAGTTAAGGTCTTGGAACGATTTTGGAATGGATAGCAAGCCCAGTTTATCAACGAACAAACCAACCCCAAACCAAACGGTTAACAATGTCCAGTAACACTTATTTAGCTTACGTATTTGCGGTAGCATCTCCGATCTCCAGTCTGTAAGCTCCCCATCCACCTTCTTCAAGAGGAAATAGACTACAAGTGGTGGAACCGAATCTCTTGATGCATTTGGAATACACCTACAACCGAATATATAAACTATTTAGATACTTTCAATAAAAATGAAAACAGTTTGAGATAAAACGCCTGCCAAAGTTTTTGAACTAAATCTCGTGAAGGCGATACCTACTGGTTACGTTGCGCCCGGCCACGGTCCACAATTTTCCAGGGCCGGCCCGTGGCACTCATACTGTTAGGGTTTAAAACTATACTAATGAAATATTCGAGTAAGGAAAGATTCAGTATTAGAGTAAAGAATCGAAAGTAAACTTAAGAGATCACTCTATATAAAGTTCGGCCCGTCGCATTCTGAGTTCGACAAAGAGAACAGAAAAGTTGCATTCTGATCGTCGAGGGATGAATCGTTTGCAGAGGTGTATTGTAGAATTTAGAAGGAGCGCGGAAATCGAAAGAAAATGTACAAGGAACCGATAGAATGGTGCGCTCGCCGTATAATAAATAGACCTTTAAAGTACATGAGATTTCTCCGTAGACTATATATAAAGTTCGGCCCCTGGCACCTCTCTCACGGGCCAGACTTTGTGGATGTTTTCTAATAATGTTTTCTTGTTTTCTGTTTCCTCACCATTTCCAGAGGACAGCTTATCTCTGCTTGTATTGCTGAGGGCTTGGCTCGTTGAATAGACTGCCAAACTACATTACCAAATGCGGAAAATGAACAGTTTAGGGAGTCCAGCCAGCGAACTATGTCATCTGTCTAAAATGTAATAGGGATATTTTTAAACAATAGGTTTAGTCTTCAAAAACGTTTTCATTTATATCGTTACACACTAGTGAATTGAAAGTAGACCATTTTAGATATGCTTTTCGCATATGCTTGAACTCGGCTGGGTATTATGCTTCAACCAATCTAGCCAGACCATTCAGCCGGCCGGGCCCGGGCCCTGGAAAAAGTTGGCGTGCCGGTCCCAGGTTGGATGGTCTGAATCAAGACGCGAACCGGCTCACAATTACTCACCCTGACCAACAAGATCTATTCAATCTCTGTTAGAAGGGCTGCCTTCCGATTGTGAATTCTCACCGAACCTACTCACCGTAGTTATTGGAGACAGTCCTCTGATTGGAAGATTTTTAGCCCAAATCCATTGATATTCGAGACCAGACGACTTATAGGCCTAAACAGAGCGTCTAATGTCCAACTTCTGGTTTTGTTTCACCTTTAGAGGAACGTCCTTCCTCTCCCATGGCTTAGAGAGAGCAGCATACCGTGGAGAGGACTCGATAGTTTTCCGGTCGGCCTGAATACTTACTCATACTTCTACGCATACGAATATAATTGAAAACGAATATAAATATACTTTTTTTGTTTTGAATTCAAGACTACTTATTTAAATTATAGCACACTCTAATCGTAGTAAATATAGCTGATGTACAGAAGTTTTTCATTAGCTCCAAAAGCAGCAAAAGGCTACCTATTCCATGTTTAGTACACCCGAAAACTCAATTTAACGAAGGAGCCGTCTTTGCTCAGAAGTTTACGGAACGAATGGCTGAAACCCTGACTGTCAATAAATCTACTATTATTGCGATACGAGTGAATGTGGAAGATAAGCACGCAGTTTACTACCTGTACAGAATCCAGACAAGGATCGTCCGTTTGCATTGACCGGGTTGGCCGGACTGCAGTGGCTGCCAGTGGTGAAGCCAGCAGTAACAGCAATGACAACATCCTGGAAACTAGTGGTTTCAAAAAACGTTACAAAGAATATTACATTTTGAAAAACAGAAGAATCAATAGACCTGTAACAATGGGCCGGGGCCGGCCCGGCTTATAAATTCAAGACCAGGTCTAAGAAGCATAATACAATGCACAATACGGCCGAATTGCAAAAATAACAGATAATCGGCGGACTAAGGGACTTATGGAATGGTTCCCGATGGAGAAGAAAAGGCTCCCAGATAGACAGCATGCTGAACGGGCTGATGATCTTAGAAAAGCTGCCGAAAGTTCTGGAGAAATTGGTGTAAAATGAATGACTCTAGCACGAAACAATCCAAAGAAATGGAAGAAATTAGCTAATTCAGCGTGATATAAATCTTCCTGTGATCTCACGATTCTGAATAAATTTTGATTGATTGATTTGGCAGTTCCAACATTCACCAAGAGTTTTAAAAAGAATTTTATAAATGAAATGTAAAAGGGGACCAAAAACAATTCTAAATTTGTACACATGAGTCAAGAAACGTGTTGGGAGCCTAATTCCAACAGCTGAAAAAAGACCTCGATATAAAATGAATGGGAATAGATGATGGCTTTTCTAAATGAGGAAATAACAAAAGAATCCTGGGAACTATGTTTGTTATCTTCCACTCAGAATTACAGTAGCTGGATAATACGGGACTGCCAGAAAATAGAATTAGCACAACAGAACTATAGTAACATCCGAAAGTAATAATGGAGTGTTAAAGTTTTCGAAATACGAAAATATAAGCAAAATGCATCATAAAATACGCAAGTAACACTCCATTATTCCTCTTGAATCAGACTATATTTGAACTGAAAGTTTTTTGCAATTTCCTTCAAAATAGTTCTGCTTTTGCCTAACATTCATAAATATAGTCTGTTTCGAAACCTAGACTGAACGCGCTGTGAGTAGTTATCCCGCAGTGGTGTAAATTGTTGCCATCACATTTGCTGGAAAATGTCTTTCCTCTCTTCGGGCGAGAGGACTTTTGAAGGCTAAATTTTACACTATTGCGGGATAACTACTCACAGCAGTCTAGGTTTTGAAACGGATTATACCATAAAAGGTTAAATATGTTACAAATTCATATTTGTTTTCAAAAAGTAGATAATAGTCGCCGAAGATGGTTTTGAAAATAGAATCTTTGATAGGTTTCAAAGAGCCCAAACTTCTTAAATGTTCTGATAAACCTCAAACAAGATAGCATTTACTGGTTTATTAATAAGAAAAACCTTGGTTTCACTAAATAAAGAGTCCGATATTATTGCGATTTGCGCAATTAAATTGAAATTGTAGCCGCCAAATACGAACAATGGTGCGCATAAATTACCCCTTTTCAGTTGGGAGCAAGTCAAGTGGAAGAGGGAAAACAATGAGGATGAAAGACGGATTTAGAGTAAAGGTAATTCAGACATTAGGTAGAGTAGCTTGCAGAATCCACAAATATTTCAGACAAGGTTGGTTGCACCGGATTTTTCGAAATTCCGGGCCCAGAATCGGTGGAACGACCCGATTTACCCAAACAACAAGCAACGTTGTTAAACTTTGAAGTGTTCTATGAAGTAGTTATACAGATGGTGTGATAACGGAATACCTATCCACGGAAATCTATATACATATAACCAACTAGAGGACCTATAATTTCTGTAGCAGATACGTACAAAATATAAGGTAGATGCTAAAAATGTCAATACGCACAATGACCTAAAAGTTTTTACTCCATTTTCCGGAGCTACCGTTAATACATGACATTAATTTACTAATTTCCGGTAGTAATAAAGCATAAAAGAATAGAATAGAATGGTTTATTTTTCCGAGGACCTTAAAATACGCAAACAAAACAAAATCTACATAATTGTTAAATTCTAAATGGGTATTCTAGTTTTTTCAAGTAGTATTTTCGTATATAAAAAGTTGACAAACTTACGAAATTTGCAGGATCTTTTATTTCTAAAAAGGCGTTCAATGTAAAGAGAGAAGTCATTATGGAGTGCTGCCAACAAAAAGCTGAACATTAAAGCTAGAGCGCGGTCCAAGGAAGTTGAGGGAAGTAAACTAACAATAAGTATAGTCTGTATAAAGGAGCGCGGTATTCTGGGGAGAACTTTCGGTGATGAAAATGGTTTTGCAAATTGCCGCAGGGTTGTGGGGGTAATGCTTATAACTTTGTTCAAAATGGATGGATTAAAATTGCATTTTCAATTTTCAATTCAGTGTGACTTACGCTATCGAATAAAAGGTTAAAAATTTAAAACAATTTTTGGGTAGACCGTGCCTTCAAATGAGTTAAGCCGGATATTTAGGGTTTAGCCATTATTCAGTTTAAAAACGGAACTCTAAATGATACCATTACTTGTTTTTCAGGCCATACTATGGCTGAAAGATTGCCAATTGTGGTTTCGGAATGTTTTCTTTGAAGATAAGTTTTTTATTTGAAATGTAAACGTCTGAATAGCCGAATTTGCCGTTCAGAGCCGCCAAACTTGGCGGTTTTGGGGTTTTTCTGCTTTTTGCAGTGTCGTGTTTACATGCACAATTAAATGAGGCAGAGACCGCAAAAAGTCTCGCAGTCGATTCAGAAAACCGAGAAAAACCGAAAAGATGCAAGGAAAACATGGAGCATTTGGAAAATTTTGAATTTAGTTAGAAAACGGAGTTGAAAATTTGAAGATCCCTATTTGGTCCCGTGCCCGTGATTGCCAAACTCAATGGAACAATCGACATACGGATCAATTACGAAACATCTAATGATCTAAGCATATGAATCGAATAAATATTACTGTAAAAATTATTTAATTGAATTGTCTTTTTCCTAAGGATAAAAAAGAAGGCAATGTCTTCGTTCTGATGAACTACTTTTTAAAAGAATTTCTTTGTAGATTTGACGTTTTTAGTAAATGCTTATTGAATACCACTTTAATTTCTCGTTTACTTACTTACAATGAGAAGGCTACCGTTTTCAAAAGGAAAACTTCAATTTAATCCACATGTACAAATTTGGAAGCTAGACGTTCCATACTAAATTTGTCTCCAGTAGGTTTTAGCGAAAAATAAAGTAATAAATTAGCCACAAAATGGAATTGGTCCAAAATATAATAAATAACTGACCGCCAAATGGAGTTTTGGATGCAAAACTAGTCTTTGAATAGTAATAAACTATATTTTTGCAGCATTTCGACCTAATTCGGGATCACTTATAGTTAGACAGAGCTAAATATGTAGTATGGAATGCTTATATTTATTATATAAATCAATAGTTTCTTTAAAAATTGTTGTAAATAACTTTTTAAACAAAAATGCGATGTTAATATTGTTATTTAGAGTTTGGGCGCGTTCGTTCAGTGTCGCTAAAACTAATACATCATGCTCAAATAGGAGCGACGATGATTATTACCCCAAAAGGCAATAAATAAAAATAGAAAGAAAATAAACGGAATAACTGGATTAGTGTAGTATATTATATTGTTTTATGGGAAAGGGGACAAATTTTCGGGCCAGGCCATTTCGGTCTCAATGCCCTATATATGAGCTCCCTTTATTCTGAAAACTAGCTGGCCTGGGCCAAGCCAGCCAAATTCTAACCCCTGGAAAAGTTGAAGCAGTTGAAGCTATAGTCGGATACAAGAAGAATACAGCCGTGTAAAATTAGTTTTGACGCAGGCGGAAAAATAAATTTTTGTCAGACACTTACGGAATGAAGGCAAACTTGCAATTGCCGGTTCCGCGCGCGTAAATTGCCAGCAGGTACAGTGTTGAAAACGGTAAAATACGCAGCTTACACGGAGGTATCACTTTTGTGTTTGACTTTATAAAGAAGACAACGCACAACAAGAATGCTTAAGTAGCTCGATAGAATCAGCTAGAGATATAATATCATAATAACGTTATCGATAACGGTATTTTAGTCTAGCAATCCTCGGTATCTATTTGAAGCAGCTGAAAAGTTTGAAACTTGAAAGAAGCAAATCTTCATAGAGAAACAAAGAAGTTAAATCTCTAGATACTGGAGTCATCATCGTTCCATTAGATTACATCTTACGAAGTTTATTGAATGGCCGAAAAATAAAAATCTTTGGATGACGATTGGGTGGGGGGGGGGCTACTTCGTGACTTTCTGAGGTGATTCCTCGATTCAATACCTGGGGTTTCTTCGCAAGGAGCAGCGGTGTTATATAAAAATGAATGGAGACTCGATAAATTGTCACTCTTTTGTTCAAAATTCCGTTTATTTTCACTATCGTTTATCTAACACCGCATCCATCCGGGACACTGAGCTAGAGACCTAGTTCTCTATACAGGCTAGAGTGAACTTTCACACTTTTTCTAACCATAAAGAATATTTTTAAATGACTTTAACCTAGTTAGTTCATTGTCTTTATTCTGAAACACTATTCAAACAAAGTTACAACATAAAGCTTATAATCGCTCAAAATGTAACTACTCTATAAGTTGTATATATGCTTGTTGTTCTATTTTCTTTCGGTTCTTTCACTTTAATGTTTTTCTTCCTTTTTTTGGGCGATATCTTTCTTCCCAAAGGAAAAGCATCACGCGAACCCCATCAAATTGGAAGCAGATATCAAAAATAAGAAAAGAGATGAACACAACTATACTTTTTTCAAGGTCATCTAAAAGGGGTTAGTGCTCATTTTCAATCTTTAAACTCAAGTTTTTAAATGTTGAATTTTCCATTTTTCCATTCAAACCAACTATTGAGATAAAATAATTTCCATTGGGGTTCACAGTGTGTTGTCTAACGTTGTCCCGATAGGAGATTTCCGACCCAGATATTTCAATTTAGGCTTAGCTGGGTCATGTGGGGTACTGTAGCCTACTTTATTTAAAATAGTAGAAAACTGTATTATACAATCGAAATAGAGAAAACTACTAATGAGATGCATGTTTTCAGTCCAGATATTGTAGAAATATTCTTAAGTTCTGAATTTTCCGTTTATTTTACGAGATGAGACAATTGGCTTTTTTATGCAAAGGTCACAACAGATGGAACAACGGCCCCATTTTAATCTAACAAGAACTGCCGGTTGCCGGAGCTAATAGGTCGTATTTCTACTTAAGCCAAAATTAAAGAAATATATCACATATAAACTCAGTATTGATAACTCTATCGATTCGTTTCGAGACCAAATTCCTAGTTTTTCCAGACGATGCGGTAATATATTCCCAATTGTATGAGAACTATTATGCTACTGTGGTTGATGAGTAATATAGTTCAACTACAACTTCCGATCAATATCAAAATA
>JAQGAV010002652.1:0-14849 GCA_034691345.1 Phasmarhabditis papillosa
ATTATAAACTAATATTAAATGATACTATTCTGTCTTTAATTGTACTTTCGGAAAAATAAACATTTTATTATTATTATATCTATCTCATTTTGGCTCTTTGCCAGCACACTGAAATTTAGTTGAAAATGCGGTTTTAGCGTCTTCAAATTTGAAACTTTGGATACCTAAAATATTCATGTTTCAATGATGATTTCATCCTTTTTTCGTAAACTTTTTTTTGATAGAAGTTATATATACGTCTAATTTGAACTTTTCTCTTTCACATGGAACAAAAAAAAATCGAAAAAAGTTAATTTTGAAAATTTGGCTGGCCCTCTCTAATTATAACTGAAGTTCAGCTAACTTATTGGTCATAAAAAACAGATTGAGATGCATCCTACTATTATTGAAACGCTCATTAAATAAGACAAAACAGTTTCCCAATGCAAAATACGACATTTCCCTCTAACACCAAATAGTAAATAGTAAAATTACTATGCATAATGTTACGCTGAATGATCAGTTTTCTAAGTTTCTAACTAGTTTGAACCTGACATGCTCTATGTTTTATAGTTCAATAGATTATGTTACCAAAGTTTATTAACATTTTAGTTAAAAAAACAAAAATACAATAATTATATTTACAATAGAAAGAACATCAATTTGGCAATAATTTAAACGTTAAACCCCCAAAGATTGTCGCTGATTACAACTGTAGTTTTATTAAAGTCTTTATTCACCTTCAATTTACCTAATGTCTCGTATTTGGCGATGTGATGGGATTGTTTATAGACTTTGTGGAATTTTTCATTGTTATTTCGAAATCGTCTTAAAGTGAAGAATATAATCAATATAATTGTAGTAGCAACAATTGCTCCTATAAAGGTAAGTACTGTACGTAAGGCACGATTATTATCAGAAATTCTCCTTTTACTGTGATAGGTCGTCTGGGGAATGGGATGATTGCCAGAAAGAGATTTCATTTTGTGATCATCGAGCTTGCACAAATCAGTAGTACAACGAATTCCGGGCACTCTCTCGTCAGGGAAGCATTCAATGACAATCTAGAAAGTAAACATTATGATGTCAGTAAAATCTTTTATTTTGAATGCCAGAATATTAGTAAGCTGTGCCTATAGTGCTTATATTTTTGTAAGTATACTTTTGTAACTTGTAATTTTAATTATATTTGTACTTTGTCCAAGATTGCATGGTTTCGGGCTCGTATAATATTGTTTTGGTAAACTTGAGTTTATTGAATGTTGCTTATTGTTAGTAAACTGGTACATTGACAATATGCGCTACCAAAGATAAAGATATAACTTACGTATTTAACGTATCTCTCTGTTGGAGTCGTTTGTTCAAAAGAGGAGTAGATATACTAAATTAAGAGTTTTAGAGATGAAGAGTCTTAGGTTAGAGAAAAGTAAGGTATGACATATTTTAATTACAGTGAATATGTTTTTATTTATGTTTCTTTGAATAAGTAGTTGAGCAGGATCCGTTTTAATTTTAATACTATTTTATCGGACTACGCTGAAAGGAAAGTTTTGTAATTACTTTCAAAATAGTCGCGTTTTTGACGTAACCTGGGGTATTCCAAAGAACACTTCCATTGTATTTTAGTTGTCTTAAAAAATATTATGTGAATACCTTTAAATGTGTTCCGTTTTCTTTTTTGAACGTATTGTGTGGCTCTTCATTGTAAAACATGGATATGTATTGAAAAGCCTGCTCAAGAGCCTTTTTCAGCTCGTTTTCTATAAGAATAAGAAGTTGAGTGGTTCGATGAAATAATGTAAGATAGGTTTTCCATGCAACACAAGATCACAGATGTTAATAGCGAAGATGCGAGACCAAGGAACTTTTGGAAGTGATTATTAACTACCAACAATATGTAACATATCCATATGCAGAGACGTTTATCAAGGGGTAAATTTAATTTGTATTTTTAATTCCCAAATAGAATTGTTTTGATTTCATATTTTGGAACTTGTATCTATTTTATTGATATGTTAGTGGTTGATGCAAAACCATTGATTTTAATAGTTTTCCTCTGGGAAAGAAGCTGGCAATCGCGCTAAGTACAATAGAACTATTTATCTAAATTTGCAATGTGCAAGTCCAGCGTTTTTGGCAATAATTTGAAAGGCCGTTTGACATCCAGAGGTAGTTTCATAATTGTGCAAAAATGGTAAATGGTAAATTCTAGCCACATTCTTGGATGCAGTTAAATCAAAATGAAAAGTATCTTAGACAGTCAAAAAGTCTGACAAAAGATAAATTTGGAATGAAGAAATAGATAATTTCAAATAAGTTGCAAAAAACAGACTGTTTGTTTATTCTAAAAACAACTCACTGTTGTTATAATCTATTACTGTGATATTCATTCCAGGACCAAGCCGGTCGCAACCATTTGATATCCTAGCCATTTCTCCGGCTATCTCTAGAGCCGAGTCTATAAAAAACTTATATTTATTTTTATATAAATAGTTCCTATAAATTAAACGGAGCTGTTTTGAGTTAGCTTAGGAATTTCTTAGCAATTCTTCAAGCTAGTTAAAATGAGAACATCAAAAACCCTTTTCTTTAAAGATGCACAATAAAATAAATGATTTAGGAACAACTAGGATTTTCAAATTAGGTCAATAGTAAAACAACATACCATAACAATTAGTACCAACAATTAGCACACAAATATTCAAAATGAACCTAGAAGCTATCATTTTTACATGAAACGAAAGAAGACGGCAATTTTCGTTTTGTCGGCAGGCTTATATCGCAATGTGTTGCGTTACCACGGGTCGCTAAAGCCTTCGCAGCTAAAATCGATTAGCCTAAACCCCTAAACGACTGCATTTGAGAGAGTCTTAGTCATTTCACTAAATTTCAATGTTTCGCTAACAATAAGCAGTTCAATAAGGAACGGAATCTTTTCTATAATGTTCTAATTTTAGTAGGTTTAACAACACTAAATGAATCATTGTACTGAAATTGCGGAAAATAATCTGTGACATGTAATTAGACATTACCAAGTGACAGAAAAGTACAAATTAATATTGCGTATTTGACGAAATGAACTACAAGTTAATAGTTTGAATAGTTTATTTCATGAACTTATCTATTTTATATACCAGCTTTTTGGTGGAGAGTTTGGAACATTTCATGTATTAATAATAATAATAATAATAATAAATTTATTTCCAGTATCGCTTTATCACAGGTTTTCTGTATTATTTGCGCTGGGCAGTCATATATCAATAGAATCTTATTAACAACATGTTCCAGAGGAAAATTACAAGAATCTGTTGGATCTATCGACTCGTTTCCTTGCTCCGGGTACTCTCGATAAATGCCGTTGGTTCATTCTGGAAAAGTTCGAGAATTTGGATAAATTTGATTTGCTTGAAATTGCAGTCAAGCACAATCTGAAGGATATTAAGGTATTACACAAATATGTGACAGCTGATCAATATTTCTTTGGTTATTGACATAATCAGATTCCAAAATTATACCTCCGTGCACCCTGTGTGCTATTTTCTGTTACGCACTCGGAATCTGAGACTAGGAAGAGTGCCTTCATTTCGCATGACTCAGACGATAAGTTATTTTTCCAACCGCGCAACTTTTTATCCGCCGGTATTACTCTTGAATTGTGCAATAAATGGAAAAAATTATCACAATTTTTATCTGAATTATCTTAATTCTCATCTGAAATATTTTAGGAGAAGCTAAGCACCTACTTTGGTGTTAATCAGAGACGTGTTGGTAGTAAGGTCAGCTGTTGCGGCGTTACAGGAACGCTGGGTCCCTGCCGAACCTGCCAGTCTTCACTGAACTACGAAGTTCCAAGTGGAAATATTCTCAACGAGCATTCCTTTCTGACGATCCATAAAGATCCCTTTATTGCTATGTCTTCCGAAGCAAAAATCTTCATCCTGGAATCTGTTATCAACAATATTTGAATTGATGTTTTGCATTCCGTTGTTTTAAATAAACTGTTTTGTTGGTGTTTCTTCATTTCAGTTAGAAGTTATTGGAAATTCGAAAAACCACTTTGCCTTTTTCAAATTTGGAACAAAATTATTTTGCGTCATCATAAAATACAGTCTACTTAATAATTTTTCTGTTAGAATCAAAAGACAATCATTATTCTCATTCATTACTTTCTTCATTTCACATACTGTAAAATGTTCAAATATATTCATTCTTTTTCTTCTTGCAATTATTGGACACAGTTGCTTTAGATTTAATAATAATAATTGCGTTCTTTTAAAGTTCTTGGTTCATTTCTGAGCCGTTTGCATCCAAACTTCTTCTAGCTATTACTTGAATTGATCCCTTCATCTTCTCTTGGGTATTCCCATTTGTCTTGTAAATTGCATGGGTCTCCATTCGACTAGACGGCGGGTCCAACGTTCCGGGCTCATGTGAGAGACGTGTTGTGCCCAGTTCCACTTCTTTCTTGTTGCTCTTGCGCGGATGTCTGGTAGTTTTGCTATTCATTCGCTAATATAGTCTGTTTGGAAACCTGTTTTGTAAGGTTATTGAACTTCGTAAAGATTTTCCTTTTTTTGAATTGTTCTTAATAATGTCTTTAGGTAATAATATAGTATTTAATCATCATTAGGCAATAAGCTGCTAGTACGGTACCTTAAACGGTATACTCTTTCACTGTAATATATTATTATATATTACTCGTTTACTGGTACTTTTTTAGCTGTGCGTATTTTCTGAAAGAAATCGAAAATGCATAAAAATGGGACAAATCAACATTATACCCTTTTTCTCAAAACCAAAGCGAATGTCACCCTAGTTGTAGCATTTGAAATGATCATTTTGCTGCTCGTTCAATATTGAATAAATATTAGTTCTTGTTAAAACATTTATTAAATACAACAAAACTAATTGAATAACATTTAAACAATTCAGTCAACAAAGTTGAATACCACCAATTTCTCACTGAGATTCTTCGAGAGTAGAGGGAACAGTCCTGAAATAAGTAAATGAATTTGCATGTCATGATTGAACAAAACATTCTGGTAATATAACCAATTGATTGATTTCTTTTTTTTATAATTAAGCATTAACAATATTTAGTTTCATTCTCCTTGAATTATAACCAATAAATACTAACCGTCTTCAGTGTATCTCATTACAGCATTCATAGTCATTCCTCGGGTTTTAGCGTGTTCTGACAATGTTTTTTCTACATCCGAAAAACTTCTGAAGAGCTTCTTCTTAAGGCCATTTGGACAGTTTTCTTCGCCGAAATAAATAGCAGTCCATGGAGTGAAAGTATCAGATGAATCGAGCATGTTGAAGGTTACCTGAACAAATAGTATTACCGTTATATTAGGAAAGACAATTGTTTAAGACAGTAAAATAAAGAAAATACTTTTGAAATTGTTGGCTTTAGGTATATTATGCTTGTCCTCATATTTTATTCACCACGGCATTTTATGAAACATTTCATAGGACTCTTAGAACGGAATATAAATGAATTCAAAAGAAGAAAAGATGAGAGTTAATATTTATGAAATAATAAAATTTGTTTAATTCTGATAAATCTACTTACCATTTTACTCTTGGACAACAAATCCCTCTGTGGTTTCGGCAAATTCAACGTCTCGAGTTCGCGAACACAAAGAATTGAATTCTTCTTGTTCAAGCTAACAGCAGACAGGAGATCTTCTTCCATTGACTGAAACGATTAAATATTTATAAAAATACAAAATTTATTTACTTTTAGTTTGTTTTTAATGTTAAACATAACTTACATAACTCCAGACAATCATTAATTCTTTGGAAAATTGAACAGTCCGGGTGAAAATTCCGGCCGAGAGTGGTAGAGGACTCTTTTCAATGGTTGGAACTGGCAAGGGACTGCTCAGAGAAGGAATCTGAAATAGAACATGTTTTGTCGTAAATTCAAAGTTAAATATAGATAATATATTTAAGGAATCTCTATTTTAAATTTGTTTTAATAGTAATGAGACCTTTCTAAATTCACAAAGATATGTCTCTGACATGATTCAAACTTGCGACAATGCGCTAAGACAGGCTGCGACAGGGGTATTCTATCCACAGAGCTACCAATACTTTGGTGGTGGCTGAATTACTAGGAACTAAGAACCCCTACTTAATGAATGTATCATATTTCTAATAAAAACATTTAAAGTTCGTTTATACAATATTCACTTACAATGTGAACTGACTGCTGCCGTTGACTGACACTGCTAAAATCGGACACAACCGATGGAGAAACGGGAATACGAGGAAGTGTCTAAAAAGATCAACAGTAATATATAGTCTGTTTTATAACCTAGACTGCAAGAGCCGTTTGTAGTTAACGTGCCGCTATTACCGGCCTAAAAAAACGGGAATACGAGGAAGTGTCTAAAAAGATCAACAGTAATATATAGCGCTCGCAGTCTAGGTTTTAAAACAGAGTATATTTTGATCTTACCTTTCATTGTACTTTGGAAAAATAAAACTATTAATATTATTACTAGTTGATACAATCAAACCCATATTTTTTGTATAACTGCTGCAAAATTACTCACAGTACTCATTGAGTTTCTATTGAACACAGCAGTATTACCATTCATTTGGTTTGCCATCATTAAACTCTCCGAGGCTTCGCTAACTGTTTCGACCTGAAAAGAAATATTTAAATTCGATTTATTGATTTTGCTAAGAACGAACTTTTACAAAAACAAATACTAACCGATTTTTGAATAGTTCTATCGTTTCTGTGAGTCAACGAATTTGTGCGAGGAGGCATAGGTGGTGTAAATGTCTGCAATATAAATGTTAGGATGCACAATTTATAATTTACATATTCACTGGAGTTATACTTATTTTATGAAATTAGAAACAAATTTATTGGAAAATGGGCTCTTACGGTAATACAGTTCGTTTAAACGACCACTATCTTGGGGACCAAGGCAAGGGACCAAAAAACCCAAATTTCAAAAAAGTGCTTTAGCAAGATTAATAGCCCTATTTTATTAGGCTTAGGCACCCATGCCACTCTTGTTTACCGTTAACCTCCCACTCGGTGTAACTTATTTTTTACTTCAGGTTTTTTGAGTAATTTTCATTCTTTCGATCACCCAGATACCTTGGTCCCCGTGGTCCTCCGGATACTTTGGTCCCCAAGATAATGGGCCGTTTAACTTACTTGACTTTGTTCCACATCAGGCTCATATGTCTGTGCTACTACCATATTTGGAATGTATGGTTGCTCTCTCTGAAAAATAATGAATTCTTATTATATAAATAAAATACTTAAACAAATAAAAACAATGGGCTTAAAAATTCAATATATCATTACAAAAGTTATAGTCGTCAGTTAGTTAATGAATTAAAAAAAAAGAAACAATTTTTCTAACCTGATAACTATCGACAGGTTCAGTTTTGATAATAAGCGAAGCCGCTAATATTTCGTTTATACTTTGTTCTGACTGGTCATCAATTGACTGCGGCTCGAGCTTAACATTGAATCTCTTGATCGGTGGTTCAACAGGGAACACCTCGTCATCCTAAAAAACGATATATATTTGAAAAATATTAGCTAGATAGGTATTATAACAATTATATTCTTCATTTCCCGATTTTGAATGACTATTACATCAATGTTTCCACCTTAACACAACAGACAAGGGTATGAAAGTAAAATAGTTTTTTTTGAAGAAACCACACCAATTCAAATGAATTTTCAATAATTTATGTTTCGTCTTATGCACGCCGCTCCTTTTATAGTACCCCACTTCAAACTTACATTACTATTACGGTTTTCCTCCCTAGCACGCTTCCGACTTGCTTCCTCGCGACTTTCTTCCATTGAAATATCACCATTTGATTCCTTACCGCCTGAAATAATTATGCATTGTACTACTCTATGTCTATTTTTATTTCTGCCTAGACTTAATAGTTTCGATCAACGCGAGGCTCGTCAGTAGAAGACATTGACCAAAATCAAAGTTATTTATTATTTATATAGTTATTAGAAAAAAACATATGAGAAATTATTATAAATGGTGAATAGCTGTACTGATATAATAATTGCTAGTAGGAAGAAATAGAAACTCACATTCTTGGTCCTTATGCTGTTTCAGGAGTGCCATTTCCTTGAATAGTTCCCCGCAATGATTACAAGTTAATGAAGGTCTAACGATTGAATGAGTTAACTTATGTTTGGTAAGAAAATCGACAGTCTAGAAGAATATTTTTATATTTATTATAGATAACAAATATATTCTTATAATAAACCTAATAATAATAACAGTAGTAACTTTTTAAGTAACTCACCGAGAACACTCTATCGCACTTATCGCATTGGAGAGGATCAGAGTTGTTTAGCGATTCCTGTAAATTGACTTGGTTTGCTGTATTTAACATTCTTACTTGTAATGGTTGACATTTAATTTTTAATTAGCTTGTAGAACAGTTTGACAAGTCTATGTACAGCATTATTTTTGAAGATTTTAAGTTTTGGCCCTAAACCTAGTCAAAATCGTTCAGATCAAAAATAGAGAATTTGCACCCCGGCTCTTACTTGTTCGGATTGTGACGCTGTCGTAATCCTGACCGATTTGGGAGTTTCATTGTTTTCCTTGTTCTTTTTCTGGCTCACGGGAGTGTACTTAGGTGTACATTTGTGAGCAGTCTGACAATGTCTTAACCAAGATGTCTGTCGATCGTATTTCTTAGGGCAGAATGTGCAAGCAAATACTTCGGATGCACCTGGAAGTAATAAATTTGAAGTCATTTGAAGAAATCCAGATTAAAGTTTCTAAAATTAAGTAATACTAAGAGTTTATATTGAAACCTTTTTTGAGCAAATTTTATATTTAAACGTACTTTCTATTCTACGAGCAGATTGTTCGGGGTGAGCTCTCCACGTGTGATTTTTCATTCCTGCATTGTTCTTGAATGTCATGGAACAGTGTTTGCAACGAACTTGGTTAGATGAACCTAAAATGGGTTAAGGCGGATAAGGTTAGAATTTTATGTAAAAGTAAATTATTTCATTTCAATATAATCCTATGAACCTACATACCTGGTGTTACTTGTTTCCCAGATGATTCTGCTTTTTCAACTAAATATACATGATTTCTTGAAGGGGTGGAAGTGATCAGGCTGCTGTGGAGATTCCAAACTTCTGAAACATATTTTTATATGTGTTTTATGACAAATAAATCTTTTGTTTCATCTGTTTAATCAAATGCTCCTGGAGTCCTGGCTCCCTATGGTTCCCTAGTCTCACTTCATCCTCCAAATATCTGTGATCTCGAGTTTCGTAAAATATCAATAAACAATCTTCAAAATCTTTAAATGAATAAGCATGACCATTGATTGATTGTTACCAACCACTTGATAAACTCTTCTCATTAGACAACCCTATATATACTTACCACTTTTTCTAAGAGCAAAACCGCTAGCTGTTCTCTTATGAATGGCAGAGCAATGCTGCCGAAGAGAATTCAGTTTATCATACTGTTTAGGGCAGAATTTACACTTATAGAGCGCACCACCTAAAAACAAGGATGTGCTATAAATAAATGCCAGTTTTTGGTAGTATTATTATGAATAATAGTTCCATTTTCTCTGAAAAATAAGGTAAATCCGAGCTCTGTGAAAAAAGTTATTCACTAAAGCCCGAAAAGCCCGATTTCAAGACGAGCAGAAACGCCCATCTCCACTATATAGTACTGAAGACGACCAGTAAAAAGTAAAACTTTAATAATATGTTATTCTTGGTTAAGTTCATGTTACATGAACACTTTGCTAATTACCTGTAAGGCATAGGAATACGAATTGAAAGGAATTTAAGGTTTAAAAAGTTCTAACCACCCAACAAATAGGTTTCGTTAATAAATCTAGTTGAAAAGATGTCAGCGTTATATATAATAATAATAATAGTAATTTTAAAAGTTAAAGTAGAGTCAGTGTCCATTTGCATTATCGCCAATCATTGTTAATTTACATTTGGCCCCAATTGTTAACTCTTAAATTAAACTTTCACAAACTAATTAAAAACTTACTTTCTGGTTGATCAGCAGCTAGGTTTTTGTGTTCGGAGCGCATGTGACCCGAGAGTCCCTGGTGGAGATGAAACTTCATCGGACAGTACTGACAATGGAAGTGGTAGTTGGATTTATCTACAAATATATAGTTAGATTATATAATTTGTATTGATATGTCTACACCGTAAAATTAGTTTCATACATTATCTGTCTCAAAACCTAGACTACATCGCGCCCGCCTTACTCTATGATCCGTGTTTGTTCTTCGAAAAAATGAAAGCTTCAGAAAAAGTTCAGCTCCTATTCAAAACCTTTTTGAAGGCAAAATTTGGCAACACCGCTCATCAAGCGCAATGTAGTCTAGAACTTGAAACGGACTATACCTTTCTCAATCTTCTTCTGAGTAAGATGATAGCTTTTTAACGAACCAATTTTACCGCTTGCTTGCGTTAAAACTGGCTTTATATCATCAACGGTGATAATCGCAGCTGGTGAATGGTTATAACCTAAATTAAAGTTTAAATAGTTATACATGTAGTTTTATTAATAAGTGTTAATTATAGTGTTAATTAGACAACCCGAAATAGTCTTACCACGTTTTGTAAGAGCAAAACCGCTAGCTGTTCTCATATGAATGGCAGAGCAATGCTTCTGAAGAGAATTGAGTTTATCGTACTGTTTGGGGCAGAATTTACACTTAACGGGCTGAAAACAAGAATGTAGTACTGAAGACAACCAGCAAAGAATAAACTTTAATAATATGTTATTCTTTGTTAAATTCATGTTGCATGGACACTTTGCTAATTACCTGCATTGGTTTCCAAATGCAAACATACTTGCATAGTTTTTAATCATTTTAATTAACCAACCTGGTTTTTCAATTTTGACCTGAATTCTCGTCCTGTATACCATCTTGTGATATTTGGCATAATGCCACTTTAGCGTCTGTTGCACGGCGTAGGCGCGTCCACAAATGTCACATTTGAACGGTTTAGAGCCTAAAATTGTCAAAAGTATTGGACATAATCCAAATATAATACCACCAAAAAGTATACATTGAAAACACACTACCGTTGCTTATCGTTTCAAATGGAATTTGACTGTTTTTTTTAAATTTTCTGATTTGGTCAGATTTAGTTCAGTTTACAAGAATTTAGTTAGAAGAATAGTTGAATTCAATAGTAAAGACGCCGAAATAGAAAAAAATCGAAAGATGATTTCGCAGTACTTTTCCCTTAAAAGTTTTACTTTAGCTAAAACATTCATTATTTTCGGAGCAAAATTTTTAGAAGATAAAGGTAAAACTATAACTCACTACCTGGCGATTCATTTGCTGTCTGGCTGCTTAGAACTTCTTGTGCTTCGACCTTTGTCAGGATATTCTGAAGACATTCAGCAGAAGCCTTGGCAATCACTAAATATAACTTAATAAGATGGTACTCGATAATTTTATATTTAGCAAACAAGAAGTTTTATTCAGTTATTTTATCAACCGAACAACTAGGGTGTTATATGAAAAAGTTCTGAAATTTTTAGACAAACAATATCAGAATAGTGTGACTGTACCTTCATCCTTTTCTTCATTGGTCGATTCATCAGGATTAGCTGACGAACTCATATTAAGTCGTAACTGAAATATACAAAAATCAAAAAATAAATTCTGGAAAACAAAATAAACATTTAACTAAACTAGCAATATAATGATAAACTGTGGAAAGATAGAAACAAATGCGAATGAATAAAACAGTCCAATTTAGAAATAACTTAAACTGAACGCCTACTGAAAATACGCAGTGACTTTTAAAATAAACAATAGTTGAGTGAGAACGCTGCAGAGCATCAACGGTTGATACGCAGTCAATTTTGTTAGCCTTGGCAACCTAAGTTTGAAATTTTACTTCATTTTAGAGCGATATTGAATGTTTACAAACATTAGTCTTTTTTTTTCTAAATTTGTTTAATATATGTGTATCTGTTTCTAAATAGTTGTTTTGTTTTTCAGTAAACCTTAAGCCAATGTCTGTTGGAAACGAATAGCCCGACTGGATGAATAGGAAAGTTTACAGTTAGCTAAACTATATTTAGGGGAAAATCCCAACTGGGAACAGGTCAACTGGATAACATATATAAAGTTTATTATAAATTATAAATGTGTTTTGTAAGCTAATAATAATAACGTCATTTCTGATTGAAACTACAGAAATTAAATAACTAAAGTTTACATCATGCTAACTAGTTAGCGTGATGTTAAATGCATGCATCAAATATGTGAACGTGTAGTAACAATTAAGCAATAACTGGTGGCTATAGTCAGATTCAAAAGTAATAAGGCAGTGTTCAAAATTCAAAAGATTCAAAAGTAAAAGATTTTTGCTGAAAATGAAAGCGGTGTTGAGAATCGAAAAAATACGGAGCATACACGGTCTTATTACTTTTGAATCTGACTATACATTTTTTTGTTAATAGATTTGGAATAGAGAACAACCGGAGAAGGGGAAATATAAGGCAAAGTATGCTAGCTTTTATTATTAAGTAGGTTGATGTCGAATGTTTTTGGAGGAATAATTCAATTATTTATTAATATTGTGGATTCCTTTATAAATTTAATGTATTACCCTTTCAGCAGACATTAATAGGATACTATTATGTATCGGATGGTTTGAAACAATTACGCTTTCTTATCTGTATTTAACATACTGAATGCTAGCTGAAGTAAAATAACAAACATGGTCAAGTATTTCTTAACTCTATCATTCCCAACCTTTGTTGCCCGCGGTCGGTTGTAAGGACAAGAGCTCATGATTTCCTACCGACACCCAATCGATATTTGATTCCAAACCTAATCAAAACCATCACAGAAACCCTTGAAACACTTACCCAGTCCCTTCCTTGCATAATTCGAGAAAAACTGACAAAGTTTGAACCAAAACATCGCCCGCACATACCTAACGTAATACTTACTACTTTTTCTTGAACTAAAACAGTATTCCAATTTCATTTAACTCCCTCCTCTTTCTCCCTGCCTCCCGTGTTAGTCCGGTTCGGAGTTAGAACGTACCGGCTTCGTGTTGTATTGGTGATATTTGTGTCGTGCCTTATGTTATGATGCAAATAAACCATTATATATTATAACGGAGTATTCTCACTTGAATTCTAAATGAACTTGTACTCAACCTCAGTTTAGGATATGGGTGAGTGCGAATCCAACAAAGTCTCACAGTCATTATTCTTCTAAATGTTTGTTGCAACAGCAATAAATTTACTTAATGAAGGATTCCAAAACATTTAAACTTTAACTACTCAATAGTAAAGAAATATGTTCCCCAGTTGACTTGTTCTCCTTGGGATCATGTCACAGGTATACGTATTACTCATCGAGCAGTCAGCCATAATAATTCTGAGTACAGCTTAGCATATACCAGCAAAAGTGCCCATTAGAAAAAACCTCACAAGAAAGTTCCGGGCCTGATCGGGTCCAGCCAGGGCAGCGAATTTTATGAATATTTTGTATTTTCTTTGCATATGTGTTGCTTTTAGCGCACCAGGCAAGACAACAAAAAAAAACGTTGTTTAAGATCAACAACTATAGTTAGCAAAAAAATATTGGATGGTACATCGCCGGTCGGCCAGCCCCGTTTGAGAACACCGAGAAGAGAAAGTTTGAACTTTGTCAACACCTCATTCATTGAAAACCTTTGATTACTCTTGGGAATCTATTTTGATGTTGAATAACTATTTACCAGACCAGATAAAAAACACTAAATGCTCAAATAGTTTTACTAATTGTTATTTTAAGTCTGATAGGATATTTACCACAATGCTTGTTATTTCCGGTCCGATAAATCTTGCACAACACGACACAAAATAATAGTATTTAACTTTACATATTTCAAAAAATATACTCAAATATGAATTTATCGGACCCACTATGTCATCTGAACCGAGATCATACCATCTACCTTTATGTAGTTCATGCAATAGTTGCAATAGCCTTGCCGCTGGATATGTTCGTTGCTTTTCTGATAACCAAATATAGTCCTTCGTTTTTGGGTACCTTTAAATGGTATCTTTTATGGTATCATGTTAACTGTTCTATTTTTGATGTTATTCTGTCCGTTCTGTTGGTAAGATTTCGATTTTGAGTTATTTTAATGTTTTATTATGAACGAAATGATTTAGCTTGGATAATAATTTATTTCATTTCCAAGTTGGCTAACGCAAATTTGCCGTAAACCAGATAACTACTATTTGGGAGAAATATAGCTGTAACAAGAGTAATTCATAAAAGTGTAATTTTGAAGAAAAGCCTGCATAATCATCGTTCTCCCATTTATATTTATACAACACCGAAGGTGCCCAACCGGCGCATTAGAGCGATTTCAAAACAGTCTCTGAGAATTTAAACAATACAACATATAGTCTGCGGACAAATCTCATAAAGTTTAAAGGTCTATTTATTATAAGGCGAGCGCACAATTATATCGGTTGCTTGTACATTTTCTTTCGATTACCGCGCTCCTTCTATATTCTACAGTACACCTCTGCAAACGATTCATCCGTCGACTGTAAAATAATGATATCTAATCTTCTATGTCTACTTTAGGTGCCTGTACAATATTTTCCCTTTACATTTGGCTATACCATCGGTCTTCTTACTCAACTCGGTTTTTCCATTCTTTTCCAAGTAAAACTAATATCTTGTGCTATGCCAATAATGTTGGCTGCTTGCATAGTACTATTTGCGTATAGAATGCAGGCTATTGTACCGTGTACAAGTATTTGGAAAGTTACTGAAAAACAGTTTCAGGTTAGTAAAGAAACATATTCAACCAACCA
>JAQGAV010002653.1:0-14843 GCA_034691345.1 Phasmarhabditis papillosa
CTTTTGATTTCAGATACCGCTGCGTCGTTGAAAACGACAAAGGCATCGCTCAAAGCGAATGCGAAGTTGTAGTTCACGACGTGACTCAGCAAACCGCACCTAAATTTGAGAAGCCTTTAGAAGACGCCACCGGAATGGCAGGAAAGCAATTGACACTAAGCTGCAAGGTGTCTGCTGTACCGGAACCTCAGGTACCGTACTTTTTTATACTAAACTATATTTACAAACTTTAGTTCATGTGGACAAAGGATGGCGAACCCATTACCTCATCCCGCAAAATGAAGTTGTTGTTTGAGGAAGGAGGTGTTTGTAAGGTAAGAAACAACAGAACCAAAATCGATATAATTTTAACATTTGTTGTTTTTATAGATTCCAAAAGGGTTAACCTAAAACATTCTTTTCAGCTTGTCATCAACTCGTGCACCGGTTCTGACACCGGTATGTACCTCTGCTCCGCCTCCAATATTGTCGGAGTAGAGTCTTCCGGATGTATGCTGACTGTAGCTGAAACCCATGGAGCCGACAGCCATCTTGTAATGGCTGAACTAGAAGAAGAAAAGAGCGCTCAGAATAAACCAAAGTTCATTAGAGCACCTGCTTCTACTATGGAAGTCATGGAAGGCGGACAGTTTAAACTGGTTGCCAAAGCTGTGGGAGAACCTAAACCAAATGTTATCTGGAAGAAGGTTTGTAAACTTTTGCAGAAATAACTTTTGACTCTCGTTCAACTGAAAGTTGGGTCTTCAACTACAGTTTGTATATACATAAAACTTTTTTTTAACTTTTCTGTGTTGTAAGCCTGATGTTGTAATGTTGTAAGCCTGTGTTGTAAGCTGCCAGTAGTCAAACGTTGAAAAATAATGTTATTAATAATTAGAAGACGCCACCGGAATCTGTGTTTTCTAGGCCTAATATATATGAAACTTTTGAAAAATAGTATTTACTTTTCTAGGATGGTCGTGAGATCCTACGCACCAACCGACTTTATAAGTCCTACGTGACTGGAGATGGCGAGTCGCATCTTATAGCCGAAATGGTTGTCTCTAAAACTTCTGGTATCTTTACGTGTGTGGCTCAAAATTTACACGGAGAAGAAATTAGCGAGACTCAAATTATAGTCCGTAAGTATTTTAGGTTTACTTGTTTTAGTTTTTAGAGCGTGTTTATATGCGAAATTTATTGCTGTCTTTAGAACGAGGAAAGATCTTATCACCAATCATCGAAGCCCCGAAATTCCTGTTCCCTTTGAAGGATATGGGAGTTGTTGATGGACATCCTGTCACATTGTCTTGCAAGGTATTATTATAAACTCAAACGTCAACGGTACCCGTGTGATTTTCTATAAAGATCTTAGATAATTTTCAATGAAATCACCAAACGACAAAGTGTTCCTGACTGGAAATCATTGAGCATAGGCTAACAAATTGTTAATTATGAATAAAGAATAGAACTGTTTTCCAGCAGTAGTAATGCATATCTGATTCTGCGCAAAATGACAATTAATATAATCGATTCAGCAGTATTAACATATATATTAGGTCCGCGGAGTCCCCGAGCCAGAGCTCAAATGGTTCTACATCGATGACTCTGGTAACTCGACTTGCCTGACTACGGCTGGAAGCGGATGGATTGAATGCAGGGGCGGAGAGGTGAGCTACACAATAACCCTAACTACGTCAACAATAATTCGATAGAGAAAAATATCGTTTTGCGCAGCGCTGGGAATTTCACTAGCCTGTCCGGGCCGGAAATTCGAGCTGTGGGTAGAGGGACGAAAATTCGAAAACTCCGCCCGGCTACGGACAATTTTCATGAAAAAATTGACTGATTTGAGATAACATTTAAATATATAGTATTAAAACAGATTAATAGGTAAAGATTATTGTATTTCATATGGTTAATGCCAAAAAATAAAAACACTAAAAACTAGCTTTTTTGAACAATATCCGCTATTTGTAAAATAAACTAGGGTCGGCCAGGGTCGGGGCCTAAAATTGGAGAAAAAGGTCTGACATTTCTGCCAACTTTTTCGGTATTTTATATCTTGGTGGTAAATTTTTTTTTAATTCACTTTCGAATGTTTGAAACCTTAACTTAAGCTACGAGTTTGAACTTGCAACTTTGAAAAGCAAAATTCATTTTTAGTTTGCTGAAATCAAGGCTGAGCGTGTGTATCGCAGTCAACAAGGTACATACCAATGTGTTGCCACCAACTCAAAAGGAGAAGCCACCTCATCTTGCTATATGCTTGTCGGAGGACTCTCTGATGAGCCCGCTGGACCACCTAGATTTGTCAAATGCCTTCGGGACATTTGGACTCCTTTATCGGAGTCGGTTATTTTTGAAGTCGAGGTTGCTGGGTTCCCAGTTCCCGATATTACATGGTACCAGAACGATAAGAAAATCAAGGAAGGAAAGAATGTTGAGGTAGGTAGAAGAAAAATTGTTTTCTCGGAAGAGTTGATAATCAAACTTTTTCATCCCTGCAATTTAAGTTTACGAAAAAATTGTTCACAATTAGTTTTCTCGTCGTTTTATTTCAGTATATATGAATGTATTAAAAATGTATTGTTTATCATGGAAACAGTTCTTTTACAGATTCGCTACGTATCCGACACTCTCTGCGAGCTACGCATCAACGAGACCACCCTTCGTGAACTAGGCTCCTATTATGTAGAAGCCTCCAATGTTCATGGAGTTGTAAGAACAGCCGGATCTTTGAATGTCGGCGAGCCAAGACATTTGGAACCACCAAAGTTCCAACAGCCAATTGCAGATGAAGCTATTACTGTTAAATCCAAAGTTGCGTTCAACGAAGAGGTTTGTTCATATAGATTTGCGAAAATTACAATTTCATAATTAGTCTAATTAGTCTTATGGGAATAAAAGTTTGAGCAATAAAGTTTGATTGAAATATATTGTAAATTTCTTGATTCAGGTCAAGAAGTCCGCTTCTACCGTTCGCATGGAACTGAAGCGCAAGGGCGCACCGCCAGTTTTCGTTCAAGGCCTCGAAGATATGGATCTAAAGGCCGGAGACTCGGCGGCTGTAGCTGGAAAGCTAGGAAGAAGTGGGTTTGAAAAATTTAATCAACTTGAAATTCAACTTATCTGCTCTACCAGTAAGCATACAAAGCAGCGGGTCCCAACGGGTGGCCCGTCTGTAAGTGTTTTCACCGACTTTTGAATAGACCAGCAGATACTTTCTCGGTTATCCAAAATGTTTTGTCTAATGCTGTAAAAAGGCTAAACTACTTTTGAACAAACATCTGAGTAGGACAATGTGAATATGATAAATGCTTATAATGAAAATGTTTTGCTTTCCAGAACATCGTCACCGCGCTCCAGGATTTGCGGCCGCCCCTAAAAGTCCCAGAATGGACGCTAAGGGTTTGGCTGCTTCCATCCTAGCCGGTATTGCTATGGACGAAGAAAGTGGAAGAATATCCGCGGATAGTGGAAAGAGCGAAAATGCTTGTAAGTATAGTTGAAAAATAATCGTTTGACAGCCTATTCCAACACTATTTTGAGCTATTATATGGATTACAAAGTTAATGATTTATCCTAGAAATTAAAATTTCAAATACAACTATTTCAGTGGTAATCGAAATGCGCCAGGCAATTCACTCTCGTAACAAGAAGATGTGTAGACCAAAGTTTATGGTTAAACCAAAGCCCAAGAAGGTTAGCATTAGATTACCGCACACATTTGAAAACTGTTCACGGTTCAGACTTTCAAATCTAATATAGTTATTACAAAAAACAATTTATTTGTTAATATTTATTCATGTTATACATTTCAAGGTTCTGGAAGAGTACAAGTCGCTTCGTCTGAAGACGGCCATCTCTGCCAATCCAGTACCTTCTGTCTACTGGGATAAAGATGGAATTATTCTAGAAACTGGAAACAAATACTCAATTTATAATGACGGAGATTTCTATTACCTCGAGGTTACTATATGAGAAACAATGAATTCTAAATTCTAAACTATTCTAGGTTCATCACGTTTCAATCTTCGACAAGGGTTTCTACAACTGTTGTGCTGCTAACAGTGAAGGAATCGTCACCTGTACATCTGAAGTTGAAGGTACGTTATTTTAGCTCTTATAAACAGTTTTTACTATGAACTCATTACATGTAAAGAAAGAAAATAAACTCTGAGATGCAAACAACTAAGTTTTGCTAGTGAAAAGTTTTCGGAAACTGATAAGTTGATTTTCACATTTTTCGCCCACCAAGTGCTCGTTAATTGATATTTACTAAACATATTATTTTTTAAACGGTAATTCTCAACAGTTTACATAATGCTTTTCTTCAGTTACACCGTCCGTGGAGAGTCCAACTTCATCGAAACGTCGAAGCCGTAAGGAGCCTAAGGCTCCACAATTTATCGAGGTTCTCCCAGGAAAAGTTCAGGTGAGCCACTTGTCTTTGCAAAACTTAGTAATATTCGACCGAAATAAATTTAACTCTAACTGTTTAGACTACCATGGGAGAGTCGCTGTCTGTCGAATGCTCTGTGAGTGGATACCCGGCTCCGTGGATCGAATGGTTCAGAAATGGAGCCCCACTGGTACCGCAAACTGAGAGGTGAGCATAAAATGAACAAAGCGCTATACATGATTTTCAAAGTTCAATTAAATCAGTAGATAGACGTAGAATCAATAAAGAAACTATTCAAAGCAATTTTCAAAAGAACCGTAACTCAAGGGGAAATTATTTTTTTTGAATTTTCGTCCATACAAAGCCCAACTTGTGGTTGATAAAAATATTTTAAAGGGTTTAACCTCTACTTTAAGATACATGATGTCTTATGATGGCGAATGCGCTTCACTTAAATTCAATTATGTTAGTCCCAGTGACGAAGGAAAATACAGTTGTGAGGCTAGAAATGAACATGGACAATGTAAAACACAGGTAGGTATCCGGAAAATAATATTATAAGCTAATATTGATACACTTGAGCATATATACTCAGTTAAAACTCTAATTTGTTTTTGCGTAACTATACCACTATAGTCGACGGATGGATCGTTTGCAGAGGTATACTGTACCAATTTAGAAGGAGCGCGGATCTCGAAAGAAAAGTACAAGCAACCGATATAATTGTGCGCTTGCCTTATAATAAATAGATCTTTAAACTGCATGATATTTGTCCGTAGACTATAGCTAACTTTAATGTTACATTTTGCAATTGTTATTTTCAAGATGACTCTAAATGTCGACTCAACCACTAGTGGACCCTCTGATGGACAACCCCCACAATTCAGGTAAACAAACAAATAAATTACACAAGTAATGCAAACAATCTTAGAACTGAGAAGATCCGTAGTGTTTTCAAAGTAATGGACGGAGACCGTGTCGAACTTGCTGCTGATCTCGTACAAGGTAAGTTAATACAAGTCAACACAAGTAAATAAGCAACCTTTGAGAATGTGTACAACCTAGTCTATTCACAAATTCTATCATATGAAATTCAAAAATAGTGTCCAGATAAAATGGATTAGCGGCTAAAGACTGGCTCATTCGTATGAGGAAATTTATAGTTTTATATCAAATACTTAAAGTAGAAATGGGGTATTGTCTACTAAAACTTCTTTTAGGCTCCGAACCCGTTCAAATTCGTTGGTTGCACAACAAGGTTACCATTACGGACTCATCATCATTCCAGTACATTAGGAGAGGAAAGGCTGTCATGCTGCAGGTGTGGTTTATGAAAACTTCTTTAAAATATGTGTAATCGGATTGTTTTGTATTATCTAATATTTATTGATTCAGATAGCCGATGCCTTCCCTGAAGATGCTGGAGAATACACTGTAGAAGCTAAGAACCAATGGGGAACCGCTAAGTGTCTCATGAGACTCGATATTACCAGTGAGTAATCATACAATTGAAAGATCACTGCCCATTAATTTGACATCTCCTCTTAAACAATATTTTAAAACTTTGGGTTAGTCTAGATTCCGTTCTAGATCGACCTAAAATGACGAATCATATCATCTTTGTAGTTGTATGACTGTAATTGATCTTCGCATTGTCTTAATATGAATAACTGTTTTGCAATTTTATAAATTTATTCCAGGCAACGACCGTAGTTCGATGATGGAGGATGCTCCTCGCATCACTGCTCCCGCTGATTCGGTTCGTGTTGTTTGTGGCATGGCTGCTGAGCTACGAGCAACCGTTACAGGACACCCAGACCCAGTTATTGAATGGGCTAAAGGAGACAATCCTTGTCACTCTGGGGAGAAGTATACTGTAAGTCCTCTACTTTGCCGTTGATCTCACATAGTCCTAACTTTTTAAAATAATATATTAATAGTTTACATTGAGCTATAGGGTGAAACAACCGTTTACAGGTCAAATTCCTAACTAAAATGCTTGCTATTAATCAACAAGTTGGAATTACTGATTGCTTCAATTTAAATAAATAAATGTTTGTTGTTTTCAGATGTGTGCTGAGGGTAATCTATTCATTCTTCGTGTCAACGAACTTCTACGCACGGATGCTGGAAAATACAGTCTTACAGCCGTTAATGTTGCTGGACAAACTACTAAAAATTTCGAGTTGATCGTGGCGGAACCATCAAGGTTAGAACAATTGATCAATGTCTGGTGACTTTAAAGAAAGTCAAATTGATTTATCTTCTTATTTGCGAGCTGAAAACCAACGGCTTCTACACTTTATTCAGGACATCGAAAATAAATTATGATTAAAATTAAAATGCTTAAAATGCAAAATCAATAAGTTTCTGATTTAAAATGCAAAGTCAATAAGTTTCTATTATTAAAAGAGTTATCCTGACATAATATTTTCAGTTCCTCCACTGTTCAACCTCGTTTCACCCATTCGCCTGTTTCGGTACAGGTTCGTCTCGGTCAGCGAGCAGAGCTGCGCGCCCGTTTCGCCGGACAACCACTACCTGCTTGCAAATGGTTCAAGGGAGATACCCAACTACAGGATGGTAAGAAGGCTGAGAAATACGTTTTTATAAAGTTTTAGAAGTGTTAAAACAACTATATTAAACAACTGTTTGAACAACTTTATTGGTTTTGTATTCTAGTTGTGATATAGTTGCAAAACATAAAACATTCTCCATGCACAACATAATGCGTTTATAGATTTACAAAATTAGATCATGAAAGTAGTTAAGATAACATGTATACGGAGAATTTGTAAAGTTTTTAATGCTTATTTAAAGACTAAGCAACCATCGGTCCAAAAATTTAAAAACGGGGCAAGCCGGCTGCAAAGTGTTTGACCCTCTCTCGTTGCGGATTCTGATTTAAAGTGAAGGTTATCCTACCGTAACTTATTCAGGAATCGGCGGTGTTTCTATCGTGGACTCGGCTGATAGCTCCACTTTGTCCATCGTCTTCCTCGAGAACATCCATGTTGGTGAATATCTCTGCACTGTCAGAAATCCCTATGGAGAAGATCTGGCAACTGCATTCATTTTGATTGAAGGTAAGATAATTACTGTTTTTGTGTATTGTGGTTACTGTTGAACTTTAAGTTTTGCATCCTAATTGAAAGTTTACAGATGTTGATTCTTTTTGTGAGAATATCAATTATTTCAATTTTATTTATATATATGTTGGTTACAGTTGATGGATCTGTTCTATTAAAACTCTATTCAGCTACCAAAGCTACCAAAACTTGTCGGAATAACCGTTTTGCAATGTTTTGAAACTTCAATCATTTGTATATATGTCTATGTTAGACGAGTCTTTCGTTTCAGTCCTCGTTTACTGTGTTCTGTCCTATTTTCAACTGTTTTTGTCCAATTGTGCTGTTGTCCTATTGTCAGGTACAATATACGGTATACTCTCCACCACAGGACCCAACCATAATTTAAATTCTTCCAGGAGGTTCGGCGGCCCTGCCTCAACGTCGATCGATTGCACCACGAAAATAAAAAGTGTCGTCGTTACGAAAATGTTGCCTTTGCGACATCTGACGACAAAATACGCAATGCTTTCTGCCGCCGGATAGTTATACAATATTAGTTATGTTAGATTACTTGGTATATTCCTAATAACGTGTAGTTGATATAGTTTTTTTCAACTTTTATATTAAAAGCTCCGGCAGCTTGCCAAATTGCTCGATCATATCATTTTACGACATTATTTCTTAAGCTTTTCAAATATCTACTTATATACTTGGGTAGTTATGTTATAGTGCATTTATTACTTATTTTGAAATTCAAATTGTTCAACTGGTCACTGGCCCGACCAAATCTGTTTGACAATACTATTCAGTTAGAGTTCTATCTATGTTTATCAAATTGTTTATTCAAAGTGTATAATAAAGATTTATATTATAAAGCTATTGTTTTAAAACAACAAATGTTCATATAGAAACAAATTGTTAAACAAGTACCCGAAGAAGTAAAGGCTTTTAAATGATTTGACAATGACATTTGAATATGCATATAAACCGGAGTAGTGATACCTGTAGGATAAGTTGGGATTATTGAATATAGTTTGGGAATTGCTGTTGGCGCGGTATCGTGGAAAAGCGGTATTTAAGTAAAAGATGAGTTTCACGAAATAGGTCAGTTGATCAGAATCTGGCTTTGAAAATACCGTGCCTGAACATAAGAATGTCATTCTTAAAATCCAAATCGCTGAGGAAAATTAATACCGACTTCTAGAAATATATACTGAACGTCAAAGTTAAAACTGTCAGCGCTCCTTTTTTCTTAGGGAGGTCAAATATAAAATTGAAGTGGATTCAATTTCCGAATAGTAAAAAGGCAATAATAAATGGAAGACAACTCAAGGCTGCGGCTCCTGAAGGATCGGCCAAAAATCGGCGCATCGCTCTTCGGTTAATTGGCGCGGAGGGACCATTACAGTAATCGTGTTGACAGACGCAGGAAGTGACGTTTAATCTAAAAATATAACTATTAGTTCAGAACGGTTTAAGGCAAACGACGTGGTCCTCTATAAAACCATCGGGTGGGAATTTGTGCCAGAGACTCAAATCTGATAAGTTAGCCCTCGCCGGCCCGTTTTCAAAACAATGTCATCATGTATACATAATTCAGGTTAAGCGGGCCGGCCGGCCCTTTCCCTCCCACTGATTGTGGTCTAAACTTTTTATAACTTAAAGAAGAGAACGTACTTGCTCCTCCTCGAATGTAGCGGTCTTACAATACACTGGGCTTCTTTATGTTGGTGCATTTTGTTCTTAGACAGACAGTCTCGCATAACAGCTGGAAATATCAATATAATTGCGGGTCAACTAACCTTCGTATCGAAGCACAGACTAATGGCGCCAATTGTAAAGGAAAACACACTTTTCAAGAATATTATGTTTATATGTGAAATCTCTTATTCTGTTTTGACAATGAGAGTGTTTCCGCTCTTCTTTTTAAGAATTATGTTCAAACGAATAGTACAAAAGAGGGATTTAGTTTTAACATTCCAAACTACGCATAAGAATAGGGATTAATTGACATTAGGACCTTCCCCTAAACTCCATGGTTCAAAAAAAGCGCATCAAGCATTATTAGAAATTATCATCTTTCCGTCTTACCAATAGTTTTTCCACTGTCTTCTCGGGTCACATTATACGTAATGCAAACTCCATTACACGCAATTTGAGCAGATACAGTTTCATTCTTCAAACAACCATTATCACTAACCAAATCACCTTCTGTTATGGGAAAGCCGTATCGTGTCCAATTCTAAAATATGGATGATTTTGTCATAGTGGTGATGAGTTTTTGGTTCCTGCCCGTCTGTAAATAAATAAAGAAAACAATATTGTTGAAAGGGTGAATGTATATAAGCTGTACAATTAAGGAATACTTAAATATCTTATAAATAACTTTAACAAATAGGTTTGGCTGATATCTTTCTACGTATTCCTAGTTTACGGGTGTTTTAGTCTAGTTGTTAGAGCAGCGGCCTCTGAATCAGCAAAGATCTGAGGTCATGGGTTTTAATCCCCGGAGCTGCAAAAGGATTGGGAATCCAGCAACTTACTTATCCCGTGTTTTATTCACCCGAATACTGAATGGGATACATTTCTGGTCAGAACATTCCGGAATAAGTAGCAGAAAACCTGTGTTGAAGACATCTACTCTAATTCTTCGTCGGCAAGAATCACTGTCAGTTGTCGTTGTTATTCTTTAAACCCCAATATAAATGTATTCCACTCACTAGAACAGCTAATTCACTAGCACATTGATAACATAGTAAAGAAGCTGACATCCTCAGAGAAACAAACAATAATATAACATGATGAAACATCGTTTCTGAAATTTTTTTTTGAGAGAATCATAAAATAGAATTCAATAAAAAACTGAACAAGTAGGCAATTAATGCCATAATCCGTGAAGGTTAAGGCAAAAGTCCACCTGCTCCGTATTTTAATACCTAGTCAAATATATTATTATTACAAATATATATAATCAGGCTTAATTGCGAAATAATAATTAAGATCATCTACTTAGAGAATAAAATTGCCTCAAACATGAAAAAGAAACGGTGAAACAGTAGAAAGAATTCAAACAGGATACAACAACAGCATATTGTTTTCATCTTTAAATAAAAATAAAAGTACATATTTATAGATAAATTCAAAAGTGCAGAAGCGGCGTAAAAAAATTAAAGGCACACCACAGTTCCCAAAATTTGCTAAACACGTACTTAGGGACCAGCACCCGCTAACATTTTTTTCGAAAAACGATCTACATTTAACTGCATTCCTGCTTGATGTACTAATGCATTGAATAGTTGTTCCCTAATAATCACTATTAACAAACAGGCCATCAATACAATCAGTCAATCGATTAATTACAATAATATTTACGACTAGGTGGGGGACACCCGCCGGCTCGAGAACAGTATTAGCCGTAAATCGGGCTGAGTAAATGGAATAAATGACAGTGCGAAGTGGCCCTAACTAGAGGATTTAGACAAACAAAAACGAAGAGAGTGGGCTTGTCTCGAGAGAGACGGCAGACAATATGGACAGTAGAAGCTGGTAGCAACTGGTGACAGTCGACGCTGACTAAAGTACTCGAAAATACAGAACAGTCGAGAAGTAGGCAGTTGTAATGGAAGCGTGTGAACAGTACAGAAGTAAATAGATCACTTTCAAGGGGCGAGGTTACTGGGTAAGTAGTAAATCCGCTTACTTTCCAAACGTTTCTTACAAAAATACAAGGTTTGATTACATAAATTTTAAAGAAATATGGTATTATTGGAAAGCCTGAATGGTTGAAACATGTTTTGTAACAAAATTTTATAAAGTTTACTAAAATATAATTAGAATTGCCCCGTTTACATAATGCAATGTAAGATGTTCCTTAGGAAGACTGTTGCTTTCACTAAGTTGATATGGTAGTCATCTAGTAAATTCTAGACATCACCAGCTGGTGACACCTAGTGACAGTCAGCCGATTCTGTCAAAAGTAAAATCAAATAAAGAATCATCGAATCAATAAAATCAATAAGAAAATTACATTGTATGCCAATTTGCTGATGAACCAAATAACATTTCACTCGTTCATAAAGTAAAGTATAAGTTGATAGTTTATTAATGTATAACTTCGGATTAGGTGGGTGGCATCTGTTCTATTTGCAAATGCAGTTTTCAATAGAACTGATTCACATCAGTTCCAAAATATAAGGAAGTGAAATCAAAACATACAAAACACTGTCTAGATGTAATCAGACAAACCAGTCAACAATTTAAATAATTGCACTTTCAAAAAGGAAAATTAGATGAAATGGGCAACTAAATCGATTTTTCACTTATATATACTTTAGTTATACCTATCTCGACCGAAAAAAATTCATTACATTAAGTCATTCTTGTTAAAACTAGATTAAAACAGACTTCCCAACAGGGCAGGCCCAGATATTTTCACAAATGTTGATATTGGTCCCGGACTGCAGCTCGGCACAAGAATTGCATAGTCTTGACAAAATGGTAACCCACTCCACTTCTTGTACCATGTTAGCAAACTGACCAAAATAACTAGTATGCAAATACTTTCTCCGTCTCTATGAGTAATGTTTGAATATGAATAGGAGGACACAAAACTCATACAAAAGAATAAAAGATAACCCGCTGTGACAGATATCGATTATATGACAGAAAACCCGGGTAGCTGTACCCAAAAACACATTTAAACTCGAAATTCACAACATCTAACTACTTTTAATGAAAAGTAAATATAAACTAAACTTCTGCTAATGATATGGTTCTTAGCACTTATGTGTTTTTGGTGTGACGATAAAAACTCAGCTGTTGAGAAATGTTTTGCGAAGTCCCTCATTACATATTTGGTTTCAATGTTGCATTTAAATAAATACACTTTGAGGATAGTAACCTGCCTTGATTTGAAAATCATTTTCTCCTTTTTTAAAGCCTCTTGCTTAAGAAAGACAAACTAAAATGAAGACTAAATCGTTGATTCAAAACCGGTCGCTCCAACCTTAAATAATAAACAAAGTGAGAAATTGAGGTAACAAAAAATTAATTCGAAGTATGGTTCATTCATGTTTTACTAAAACATAAGAAACCCCGAAAAAAACGTAAAATGAAAATTATAGCTTATTTCCAGTGCACGTCCGGTAGTCTATTGTGTTTTGTTTAGTAGTATCCTGCTGGGGGTCTGCGGCCATCTGTTTTTGCCACCATTTGCACAGTAAATTATGGTTGTCAAAAGAGATGCCAGACACATTTATACAACCTAACAGAAAAAGGAGAGTGGACTGAGGAAACCGCAGACAAATACGAAAACGAGAATGGGCCAGCCCGCAAGGGACCAACTTTTTTCCACTTTTAGATAGAAATGTATCCAAACTCTTCATTTTTAGAAAATATTTTTTTCAAAGCCACCAGTCAGTGTTAGCTTTGCTGGCGCCTTGATCAAAGGTATATATAACCTGCGCGGGCAAAACAACTTAGTCAACGGACTCAGTGGCCGTAGTATGGAAACGCCCGGGCGCGTGCCTGGGCAGTTTATGGCTGCCCGAGTAGTTGTAAATCGTTACCCGGGCAGTCTAACACTACCCGGGCACCCACCCGGGCGATTCTATGCTACGGCCACTGCATTGAACGATTTTTCAATGGTATTAGTTTCCACAGGTTTCTTCGAATACTCTGAAGAATGTTAAATTTACTTAAATCTTGTACTTTGACATCTCTTCTGGATTGCTCACTATCAGCCCAAAAGGCAGAAGCACATCTTTGCCCCCACACGCCACCGCTAGGCAGAAAACACACTAGATACAAGGTTAACCAGACCTAACCAAGCAAATTAGACTTCTTATAATTTACATTTCGACCACTTTTCGTAATCTCGATGTGTATTGATACAAATTCGAAATTGTAATTGCTTTCATTATTTATATAGATTGTTGGTCTAAGACAAACGACTTCGAAAGAAAGAATAGAGACAACATTTTACAATTCACCTTTCAGGTAGTTAGTATATTCTTTCTCTCAGCCATACTAACTAGTTGGCAACGAGTTTTCCGCTAATCGTGGTTTTCCAAGTTGTTAAAGTGGGCGCCTATCGAATATATAAGATATAATTCCTTTTCGACCATTGTAAACACTATTTTATTAACAAGGATCGGTGGTCATCCTACTGATGAGCCCAAACCACCGATCAGAGCTATTTCGTCTAGGACTCTGGGCGAAACGGAATAGTTTACTCAATTTTTTGATTTCTTTAAAACTTTAGTATCTCATAATTTATTATTTCACTTCAGTAACTTTCTTTATACTTTTCATATTTTCAATCTACCAATATCCCTTCACCTAAATTTTATATTATTGCGAGCTGTACATAAATCTCTAAGAGAAGCTAATAGAAGAGTGAATCCCCCAATTAGCGTGATAATCACTATTTACGAGTAAAATATCATTGTTACCATGGTAACCGTTGTAGGCTTAACATCCACATCACTTGCAACAACCTCAAGTTTTCTTGGTTTTCAATGCTTAAAAATAAAATAGGATCAATACTTTTCACAGAAATTTCAACTAATTTCAGGGATTGGAAACCATTGACACAGAGTATTGTAGTCTCTGTGAATTGTATTTTTATTAATTGGGAGCACATTTTATGTTGAAAGTAATCTAATTAGATCATTTCGAATACATGTTAGTCACAAAACTGCAATAACAGGTCTTATTATTGAACCATCAAGCTGGTAGACCTGCTGAGACAGCTAGTAAAGGGGCCGCTTCGCAAAAGAATCCACTACGTTTATATATTATACACACTAAGTCAATGTCACCGATTACTATTATATACATGGTATTCTCATAACATTTATTTATGTGTGTTTCTTTCAATTACAATTTACCTTATATGTTATACAACAGCACACATCTGTTGGCGTATTTATTCAGTTTCCCCTTTCAGAACAGTTACATTAGTAATGATATAATCTAATAATTAGAGCAGACCTAAAGTTTAGTGGCGTAACCACGTAATGTAAACGCAGCCTAAACGTAATGCAATGTAACGTGTATAAATAAATAATTTAGAACTTGGATCCTTAACAGGATTATCACGCTCTACTTATACTTCGAACCTTTATAAATGGCATATTGGTAGCTAACTCATGCTTTTGATTCCATATCATTTTTTGTTTTGGAATAGTACTAAGATCTTCTTAGAGAAGACCTTTTGATAGAGAGTGTTAGGACCCATAGTTAGATACATTCTAACCTTTTACAAATATTTCTATAATACATTGTACAACTTTTTTTGTACTTGGATCCTTAACGGGATTATCATGCTCTACTCACACTTCGAACCTTTATTAATGGTATAATGGTATAGCTACCACATTCGTTTA
>JAQGAV010002654.1:0-14841 GCA_034691345.1 Phasmarhabditis papillosa
AAAAGGCCGGCCCGTTGCTCAAATTTTCGGCCCCGGCCGGCCCTAGTCTAGCTTATATTTTTAGCGGATATTCTTCAAAAAAGTTAATTTTCAGTTCTATTTTCTGGTAATAACAATAAAAAATGCAATAAGATTTACCTATTGAAGTTTTTGATACTATTTATTAAAATATTCACCTAAATCAGTCGATTTTAAATTATCCCTGCAAGTGCCGACTTTTTGAATTTTCCGCCCGGCCCGGGCCGGCCCGTGAAATTCCCAGCCCTGACTAATATGGGATATGGAACAACTGTTTTTAGGTACCGATTACAAGCAACATTTGTATATTTCATTATTACTTCTACAATCAACATGTATATGTTTACAATTTGTCAATTCATGTTCCGTCTCGCAGCCGAGATTCAAGTTGCTGTGAGTATCAAGAAGTCTTTTCAAGGAAAAAAACATTCTTCTAGACTTTTTTATTTTAAAAGTACTCAGGGAACATCCTGTTTGCGGCCATTAGTGCGTCGTTCGTCTTGCGGCTTCGCACCTGGGACGTTTGGGTTGGAGGGTAACACTCTACCGCCTGAGCTAAGACTCCCTTTATCTAACAAAATAGTTTATTAGCTTCAAAACATATTCTTCGCATCTTGAATAATATGTATATTTTGTTGTAGGTAAAGAAAACCGCTAGCATACTGCTCGACGATGACTCGCTACAAGGAATTGACAACTTAAAAGTGGGTTTTACAAAGCATCACAAGCACGATTTCGCAGGAATGGGAATTTCACGGGCCGGTCCGGGACAGTGCCGAAAATTTGAGAAACGGGCAGACCTTTTCCGGCGGACCGGCCCTGAGATTCACTACGTCTGAACTAATATTATATGCATATTTTCCAGGCCCAACAGACTTATCGGCTCTTTATGGATAGGATTCATCATGTTTCGAGACTGTCTTGCATGAATATTATTCCCATAGGAGAGCAATTTGCTAATGTTGTAAGTTAATTAACAAACTATGAGTTTAGTGGTGAAGCATGTCGATTTCTTTATATTCATGCACTTATAGTTAGACTCATCAATTTTATACAACATGAGCAATAGTATATTCTCTAGTGAAAATTTGTTTTTTAGAGCAGTCTCCTAGAGAGAAGCAGTGTTAAAAAAGGGTACTTTTGAAGAAAACTATCAACATATTTTTCATTCGTTCTTATATAAGACCTGCTATCTTCAAGATTCGGAGCCGGAAACCCAGATTTTTTATACAAACTATACATAACTATTAGAATTGAAGACGTGATGCCATAAAAATGATACATTACATTTTAGGCCGTAAATCTGATGCCTCTTGTTTCTACGGTATTTGCTTGGTACAACTTATATCTGCTTCCACAACGATTATAGTTATCTATGAATGTAGAATATATAATAAATTATTGGAAATCCGTATAGAAGTTATTTATGCTTATTCTTAGAGTAAAAGGGATAACAAATTCTAATCAGGAAGCAACATCTCACATATCATTATACAGAGAACGCAGTTCATCAACACTGCAGTTCGCCGAATTACTACAAACAAAAACCGAATTTGCACTGGGTTCCGCATTATAAATGACTGATAGGGCTTATTTTTGCAAATTGGCGAACGCTTCCTATGCCCCGTAGCATAGAAGCGACCGGGTGGGTGCCCGGGCAGGATAAATACTGCCCGGTCACCCACCCGGGCATTTCGGTACTACGCTCACTGGCTTTGCCCAATTGTTTCAAGAAAATCAAGCGAAATTATTAGGTATATCCTCTAAAAAAGGCTTGGCTTGTTGGAATTATCCTAATCTTATAGTTAACAATTGCTTAAGAGCTACTATATTCCGTATCAAGAACTATGTTTACATCGCAGTATTCTGGAAAACGGCGATGTTTTAAAATAGCGCTGTACTATAAACATAGGTAAATTGGAAGCCTCTTCTTCAAAATTGCATTCATTTTCATCTAACTCCGCTACTCTACAAGATACTGGGCTGGAAACCTCGCTGTGGCAACAGATGCATTCGTGATCGTTTCAAACCAAAACATAGGTATTGTTTTTGGTCACGGTTTTGTCTATGATTCTATATTTAACCTTTTATTTAACTTGTAAATCTTGTAAAAGTATTAAACTTGTGAGAAACTAATATGTACGCTTTAGAAAACTGCTATAGTTTATCTCAAGACCTATGTTTCCGGCGCGGTATCACAAACTAGGCGCAGAGTTATAAAAAAAGGAATGTAAAATCGGTCGACGTGGTCCGTTTTATCCCAAAATGCATTCATGTTTTATAACACGGCGAACCGCTCGTCACACCTCGCTGTAAATCTATAGTTCGGCAACTGTTTTTTTTTGGTTTGAGAACAAATTTCTACAATTTGGGGCATATTTTGCTGTTTTTCTATTATAAAATAAAAATTTCAATTAATTACGATGTTCACTTTCACTTCCTGCTGGATTAAATTGTATATTCGGCTGAAATAGGCCGTGCTCACCGATGCGTTAAACTCTATCCAGGATGCCTCATTTGTCATTTTTCTGTCTAGTTCTAAAGAACCAATAACTGGATGCAGCGGTTCAGAGTGTTAAGAACTTTAATGAAATTGTTATCTTTCGCCAAGATTCTCAATAACTCAAAAAAATCACATGTCGTATTGTTATGATCTTAGCTTATGAGCTTTCTACGAAATGTATATGAGTACCAAAACCACGTTTTTAGCTATAGTCTCTAACAAGAGTACAGTGGTATACACAGGCTTCCGCCATTGCGGATTTGTCTTTTACTGAAACTAGTACAATAATATTTTCTGACAACAAACAAAAAATGGCGCAAAGAACCATATAATAGAAGTTTCCTACTGTCACAGAATGTTTTGTCACAGATCTTGTAAACGTTTCTTATTCTCTGTTGAACATATATCTTTGAAAACACCATAATTGATATTACTCATCTAATTATTGGTTTCTATATTCCTTTTAAAAGTTATTTTCAAGTCCAGGGGTTCAACAGCTAATAATAAAATGATCTCCGCACCGCTAGCTGATATTTAAAAGTGTTTATTAAATTTTCGAGCCACCGCCTAACAAGAATGCAGCTGACATGTCTTGGCGTCATATTTATAGGAGTTTAGCTTTTTGCAAAACAAACTTTGAAACCATTTTAGTTCGTGCGGCAGTTTTGTCGTAAGAGTGGGTTTTCAATTAATGTTTAATCTTGCGACAGGTGAAAATATTAATAAAGTAGCAAAATATTTTGTCATTGTCACAACAAATAAAGAAACTTTGGTAGAACTGTCAAAACCTTTTTCCATCAGCTAACTTGGTGTCAAATGCTTTATCCACCTTCAATTTCATGTGCTTCGTTGTTTATAAATAACTTCTTTTGCGTTGGTACTTTTCAAAGTCCTTGCAATAGAGTCCAAAATCACTCCGGAACATAGAATGTTCAATTTATTTACAGAAATGTCACATAGACCTTGGAATTCATAAGTTATCCATGCCACGATTCAATCAAACCCAACTATTCTTATTTTAAGTATTTAACATACTAAATTCTTTCCTGCATCACTAGTATCATACCACAATAGTAGATTTCTTTGAGGCAGGGTTTTGGTCATTCATTCCGGAATCTTCTAATCAAAGACGGCTCCTTTATAACATTCAGTCTTCGGGTGCACGAAATATGGGATAAATAAGCCTTCTGCAGCTACAGGGAGCCCAACCCACAGCTTCAAATCCTCACGGATTCAGAGTCCGCTGCTCTAACCACTAGGCTAAAGCACATTCTAAGTAATGATTGGCTTTCTATACTTTTTCTTCTAGCATTATGATATTCTTGTTCTTGCTCTTATAATAAATTCGATTAACGTCAAAGTTTGGCTCACCATAAATTAGTATTCTTGCAGCAAACTAACCCTTTTTAACTTTTTTATATCTACATATCATGATCATCAAAAAACACTTCCTTAAATTTCTATAAAAACGTGATAGATTAGTCGTTTTCAGCTATTTTTGGCTTCTGTTTTGTTACACTTAGAGTTGAGATTAATTATATCAAACGACTCCCACAAATTACAAACTCCTGATCATTAATTGTCAGTGCATCAACAATTGGCGCAGTTTAGCCCGAATCATTTGGCCAACTTTTCTCATAAGATTTAAGTTATTTACAAAAGAAACACTCATTTTATGCTAAATAAGATGTGTAAACTACCGGGAGAATGTCAGTAAGCTTTGTGTTTGCGGTAACTTTTCAAACAATTTAGACATCTTTCTTGTATTTTCAGAACACAACGTCGGTCATCTACTGATATTATTCAAAGTATAAAATGTTTTTGGAAAGATGATTCTATCCACTCCACCTTTGGTTTGTCTCTCATTAATGAGCTTTAAGTTAATTCTTTCGACAAAATTTGTACGTTATATAGTCCATAGAATGCATGACACCATGTACTGGTAACAAATCTGTGAGATTCTCTTCATGCTAGTTTGTTCCCCTTTTTTACTATTTAAAATAAGTTATATTCTTACCAAAAAAAGATTGTATCATTTGTTGTTGAGGTTTCAATTTGGTTTTCGGAATGCTTTTTGTGGCGGCTGCCTACATCGACAAGTACTAATGTTATTAAGTGTTCTCCGTCGCCCGCGGGAAAAGAACCAAGAGCCCACAGAGAAAGTAGATAGAACTCCTTGGATTAGGCTCTGTTGTGATTCACTTTGTTCCAAGATTGTCTATTTCGAAACTAGGAACTGTTTCAATTAGCAAAGTTACTAACTAAGACAGGTCTTCTATAAATTTGCCGTATTTGGGCATACCTGTGGCCGTAGTATAGAAAGGCCCGGGCGGTTTTCAGCCTTTCAGCCAAACTGCCCGGGCACCCACCCGGGCATTTCTATACTACGGCCACTGGTCACGGAATATGTACTATTTTAACAGACTGATCCATCCCCCCCCCCCCTTCAAAGTCTTCCATTTTCGAATATCTAAATATAAATGCTAGTTTTAAATTCTTCTAAAATATGTTTATGCAACAGAAACAATCGGTAGAAATAAGGAATACAATAATTGTTTTCGAAAAGTTTCATTTTTATTTTAGAGCTCTTGAAAACCAAACTTCTTTATCAATAACCACCTGGCTGTAGTTTTTGATTTGATATTTCTATTCGAAATTGCAGGAAACGGGGGGTTTAAGCGGATTAGCGAGCGTGTATTTATACATTTTTGAAAACTACACACTTTAATTAAAGCATTGATCACCGTTTTAGATGTTCTTGAAAAGGGATAAGCAAACTTTTTGTTAATTTTATATATACATGAGGAGATTGAGTATGCTTCAGAGCCACAATCTTCCTCCCAAGAACAGACCCCCATTATGATATTATGATATTATCTTGTTGTTTCTTTTGTCCATAACTGTCTCGGAAAGACAATAAATTTTCAATTCAATTAGTTGGATAAGCTATATTCTCGTGTTATATACCCTTAGTTACTGCTCTGATCTCATAGTAGCAACTATGTCTTCGTTCATAACACAGGTGCAGTTCTAGATAATTTATTTATTTCTACGGACTATATTTCTAACCGTATAATTAGTGGCTGTATTCACAAAAGCATCTAACGCGCTCTGGGGTACCCGGCATCGCACTGGCCGCTTATTCGGATTAAAAAAATAGCAACCATGGGCACCTGCTTTATGATGTTCCTTAAGATATTCATTGAATACGACCAGTAGAGTTATCTAAAACGTTATTTATTTCCTTTATCACTCGTATCACAATAATAGTAGATTTCTTCGAGGCAGGTTTCGGCAATTCATTCCGGAATCTTCTGAGCACAGACGGCTCCTTTCTAACACTCAGTCGTCGGCGGGCACAAAACGAAACAAGAAAAGAAACAGACCTCTAGATAAGCATTTACTTCAAAACTTCTCCTCTGACTAAGGTTTGGCTTCCCCAATCTAATAAAGTTTAAGTTAGCTAGTAACTTCTATAAAACTTGACATTTCTTCTAAGTGATGTATATACAATATGCCTTTTGTACTCATTTGATATTTTTTTGATTTGTGCCTATAAGGATTTGTGCGGGTTAATCCGTGCAGTAATATACTGCTGAACTTTCAATAATATTTTTATTAAATTATATTTATAGTTACTAATAGATTTTAGACGGCAATAACTATGAATTTAATAAATCAAACAGTTTTTTCTAGAAACAATGTATTGCAAGTTTTATAGACCCTGCCAAATCAGTTCTAGCCACTTATAGACAAAATTAAGACATTTGAAGTAAAATAGAAGGCTAGGATAGGATAGAAAATGAGATAGGAAATATAATAGACCCATCTAAAAATAAAATACGACTACAGTCCCATTTATTGGTTCAGAATTCGTGGTAATGATTAATATGGACAGTTTGGGGGCATTCGTTTTCCTGAGCGAGAGGTGAAACTCCGCGACGACGGGAAATGGTAAAGATACCTTGCAAGAAAGTTGTTCTGTTAGTTTATTTTCTGGTATGCCTTGCAATTCTAATCATAGTTCGGTTGAATAGAAGTCGTCAACTTTATTATATGTATGGTGTTCTTGAAAATGGAGTCAATTTTCCTGTCTCACTTGTATCACAATAATAGTAAATGTCTCCGAGAGAGGGCTTCGGCCATTTATAAGGGGACCTTTTGCAAGCAGAGGCGGTTTCTTTCTAACGTTAAGTGTTCAAGTGCACGACAAATGGGATGAGTAAGCTGATGGTTTTCCAAGCCTTTTCATGATTTACATGCTCCCAATCTCCTACCGGAAAATACAGGTAAATCAAGTTATACAACGATACTCGCTAAACAGCAATACATATCTTTTTGACCCTCTTTCGACCTATTTTGGTCGTTTTTCGAAATGCCACCTTGAGTTGAGAACATTTCATAGTCAGCCATCTTTATATGTTTTGTGTTTTCTGGAAATTAATAATTCTTTTTGTCTAAGCCGTCGAACCCCACCGTGTCCAAGCGGGTCAGCGATGTGCGGAATTCCGCATCCCGCATTCCGCGTTCCGCGACTTTTTTGGGTTCCGCATCCGCGTCCCGCAAAATTTTGTGAAAGTTCCGCGTTCCGCACTTTTAAAAAAATGGAGTTCCGCACATCGCTGATGCGGGTTCAGAAACACTAGGCAAAATCCCCCGCTTGTATTTGTGTTTGTGGCATATTATTAGTGCACTGGTTGTAAGAATCCCCCCAGTTCATACTAAAATATTCATAACATATTTTACTTTGTGTTATGTAAAATTTGTGCAAAGCGTTCTGCCCACATACCTTTGTTCTTTTCAACTATGCAGCTGTTTCCCATTCAAAAGGTTGATATTACATGCATTATGTAATGTCATGAGAAAAATGCAATCTTATGATGGAAAAGCAAGTTTTGTGAGTGTTTTGCACTAAAGCTTAGGATTTCTGAATAGGGTGAAATATGTTTCTTTCAGAAGTTGTTTAACTATATTGTTTTTATTCTGAATATACTTTGAGAGCTTTCCGTATTGTGGCCGATTGTATCCAATTTATCTATCACGGCTCGTCACGCAACAGTACAAAAAAATTCAACTGATGAAATGCTAATACCCTGGCTTATTTTGTTAATCAATTTATACTAATCTATATACCACTGGAAAGGCCATAACTTGATCTATGCAACCGAGTGTTTTTCGAATAATTTGGTTAAAGCTTTCCAGACAAAAATTCCTTTAATTTAATCTCTCCGTTTGCGAGCCGATCTTGGTTAGTATAACAATTTAAACGATACATCAGAGTCTAGCTCACTGGGTGCATAACGAAACAGTTTAACCATGTTGCTTTCTAATTTGATTTTAATTCATTTAGTAGTATCGCAATCAGGGCCTCGAAAATCACAGTCTAGCCTCGGCCAGCCGGCGGCGGCCAAAATACTTTCAGAAAATTATGTTTACCTAATTTTTAGTGAAATGATCATTATTTATTGAGAACTAGACTATTTTTGTTAGGGCGACTATTGATGAACGAAACCTATTATTGTAAATGTTCATGAAGGAAATAAAACGAGTCATTAATAGTTCATGCTTTATCACTAAAGTCTAGGTTTTTGAACTTCTGGTCCACAACTCCGGCACCCCGCATGCTGGCCGCGATGGCCGGTCGGAGACGTGAACGCAATGATATCCTAACACTTAAAGTCCATAATATTTGCAAAATAATTGTGCATGCTCCACGGAACAACCCTCACTCTTCTCTTTTTACATATTATTGGGAAATAACCAGTCAGACAGATCTATTTTGAAACTTGTTTTTGATATAATTTTGTTGGTCCTTCCAAAGTTTCACAAAAACATGTTTTGCTCTCTTTGGGTTGCTCATGTTTCTTTCATTTTCATTTTCGCTGAGAGCTTTCAGACTTTCGAGAACTTCTTTAATTCTATTATGGCCAACGTAGCCCGCCGACTCCGCCAGCTGCTGGAGCCCGGTGTTTACAAATTCTGGTCTGTGTAAACCAAGGGCGAGCCCAAAAGCGTTAGAAAAGATTACCGGGCCGCGGCTCAAAGTTCAAACTTATGAATGAGCAATGTTTGACATAAGATGTTAATTGTGAAAGTATGGGTAGTGTTTAATTAAAATTATAAACTAAATTCTGGAATATCTTTCGGAAACATTGCTAAGTTCCAATTCTCTCAAGCAATTTTTCATTATAACACGAGCTAAACTAATTTGTACTAGAACTTCGAATATGTTAACCAATTTTGAAAATGGATATGTGCAGAATTCAGCACTCTTCAGGCTTTCGTTGCATGTATTCGTGTATTTCTTTTTATTCTCGCCTAACGAGTTAACATGTTTGTTTGTTGATGTAAGCCTAATTGTTTCTTTAAACCTTATTCCGTTTCAATAAAGCCTATATTGTGCGGTTTCGTTGTTCTTATTCCTCTATTCCATTAAGTACGATCCTTATGGTTTAGGATCTATAACTACTCCTTAATGTATATTCTGTGAGTTTTCTAGCCCCTCGCAGTCTAATACAGGATATTCAAAAAGTTGAATTCGCGCCTGAATGAACAGTAAATTTTTTTTGCAAGAAAAGATTGCGTGCTATTTAGTGCATACTGCAAAACAATTGGGCTTGTTTCTCCCTGGGTTACTTTAATTGTGATTCTGTCAGCACCAAGCTCAAAATTGTTTTTGGTTTTGGGATACTTATATGTCGGAACAAATCTTCCAACGGGCGGCCTGGACTTTTACGCCAGAGGTCTCGTCGGCAAGAATCTTGCTATATTTAGGTTCACCTGACAATGGGTTTGACCACGCAACATCGGCAAATTTGTGAAACCGTAGAACAAAAAAAGTTTCATAAAATTTTTCCTTCTGCTTAATTATTCACAACTAGTTAAGTCGCCAATAAAATTTTCTATCCCGTATAAAATTTATTAGTAGATTATCAAAGCCGGTGGTTCGTCTCGCTCAAGTTGACACTCCTGCATTTCCCATGCTGCCCAAAATTAAATTTTCAAATTCCAACTTTTTGTCTGAAGTATTTTTGTTCGCACTGAACCCTAGTACTCTTACACGTGTCCGACTACTTTCCGGTGGGTGAATGTGTGCTTCAATTTTCCGTCTTTATGAATTTCATTATTTAAGCGTTTTTTGCCCAAACTTCAAATGTAATTTTCACACGAGAGATTTACATTAATTTCGAACCAGTGAGGTTCAAACGAGCGGAACATTAGCAATTGTTTAGGGTTTTAAAATAACCAGGAACAAAATTCAAAATTAGAGGATAGATGGTTCCTCCGTTGTAGATCCTAGAAATGGCGTATAGTAGATTTCTGATTTAGTTCAAAAAAACCAGATTCAAAAACCAATTCTCGAACTTTCGTATATCTTTAAAAGAGGTTCCTCCTCTAAACCCAGCTCCATAACGCCCTCTTCCTAGAGTGCGTATGAAATACAAATAAAATACCAATCCCAATTTGGATTTTTCGTATATTATTTTTTTAACGAACAACAACAACATTTTTTTGCATCAGTTTGAAATACTTCCATTATTTCATGCTCAATTTCTCTTAACAATGCAATCATGCAAGAAATACCAGTGTAAGTATTCAAAGTATTTAATTTTATTTCCTGTATTTGAACATATCCCACTAGTAGAAGACTTGTGGAATAACAACTAGGTGAGACTACCACAAACCAGAACTGCCGATTTAAAAACTGCTGCAAAACAGAACTATTATGTTAATAATGCGAGCATAGTTGCTATTATGGTACTCCTCTACTTTGTTCACTATCAGTTAGTTAATATGAAAAAAACTGTCGTCCCCTTTTATTAACAATAGTGAACAATAGTACGAAGTAGTAGTAGTAGTAGTACAAATGATATAGCTTACGGGGGGTTTATATACGGTCAGAGGCACCGCCCAAGTGCCTCAACACAGTTGCACTGAAATAGTTTTATTTTGTAGCAGTTCTGAAATGGGGAGTTCTGGTTTATGGTAGTCCCAAATTTGTATTACAAAAGTTAGTAAAACTAGTCTTGCTCTTGTATTCGAAGAGGTTTAATTAACCAAGTTTAAAAATTTCATCTCAACTCTAACAACACCGAAGTGCTGCTCGCATGATTAATTCATTCCGAAACAGGATTAAAATGACGAACATTTGTTTTCAGCATCTTTTCGGACATTTTAATCGAAATAGCATAAACATTAATTATTCTTATACTTCCTGTTTACAACCTCTTGCAGTGACACTCAAAAGCAAATACTATTTCGGGAGTCTTCTCATGTTTTCGATTACACAGAGCTAGAATTAAAACAGAAGTGACAAGAAACTACAGTAGTCTGCCAGTATCTGTGGGCTGCATATATGTTTTTAATGTATATTATTAGTAATACTTGTTTTCTATGATTCCGTAATTAACCTTCTTCTGGAGTGAATAGGTCTTTACTAGTCACTGTCTCTTATATTCCGGGTTTCTTCTCTCAATGCGTAGTAGATATCATATATAGTCTACGGACAAATCTCATGAAGTTTAAAGGGCGATTTATTGTAATGCAAATATATCGGTTGCTTGTACATTTTCTTTCAATTTCCGCGCTCCTTCTAAATTCTACAGTACATCTCTGCAAACGATTCATCCGTCGACTATATCGGCAGTTAGTTTGCTGATATCATATATCTGATTTTGGTACCGATCGGTATTGTAACAAAACAAACTATTGCATGCATGAAAACTTGTTTTGAACACGTTAGTTTATTTTAATATTGTAGTTTTTGATAGTTTATACAACTTTCTGAAAACCTTTTTTTTATTTTTGTCCAGAAGCGACATCCCTTACTAGCTTGCGCCACAGACCTACCCACCAGCAGAATTAAATGATACTACATGAAATATTCATCAATTTCAATTATTTTACTATGAATGTAACATTTACTTAAACTAAAACAATTTTCCACGTGTTATTTGCTTGTTTACCATTATTTGTCGTATTTATACCGACCCCCTGTGATGAAAACGATGTTTACAATGCACACACCTCGCGTGCAGTTAGTTTTTTTATGTTTTTGTGAGGAATCATCCAAAATTCATTAAATTTGGAACAATGAAAGTTAGTGAAAACAGCTTCATTTTGAGATCGAAAAGACTACTAGATGGCCGTATTTCATTAAAAAAAGAAAGCCAACTTCGTAGGTTCTCGTTCTAGAAAGGGTTTTAGATGTATAGACTGTATCAAGAAATATAATTCTAATCCAGTAATATGTGGCCGTAGTATAGAAACGCCCGGGTGGTTTTTGGCCTGCCCGGGCAACAATCTCAACTGATCGGGCAGCCAAAAACTGCCCGGGCACCCACCCGGGCGTTTCTATACTACGGCTACTGGAGAGAAGCGATGTAGATTAATTATAATAATATGTACTTTTGAAAAAAAGGCTGACAATCCACCGATTTTTCATTCCCTGTTATATATCACAGTTACTTCCCAGGAACTAAGCTGCAAAACTAGCTCTATTATCGATATGCAATTTAAAGGTCTAAGTGCTCAATATAAAACGCGCAAACTATAAATTCATTGTTTAAGAAAAATAAGTTAGATTTGGTGTTGTACATTGATTGCATAATTGATTAGTCTGGGTTTACACGCGACCGCGCTCCAATAAAATGTGCAGTTCGTGCCGTATACCCTTGCATAACCTTTGGCCGGCGACTATATTACAAAGTTTTTAGATTTGCTTTGATAGTTAGGAGTTTTTAGCGAATGTTACCTATAGAAAGATCTCACCGAACGAAGCTCACATTTTGCTCCTAGACAAAATTTACTTTTAAACTTAATTTTCGGCCTATCCTTCCATAATCATGTTTTAAGCTTCAGCAGCTTTCTTGGTGCTAATGTATTGTTCACCTTCACAACTTCCTAATTATATTTGTCGCACTCGCGAGCGCCAATTCTATACCTAATTCAACTGAGAAAGTCGCATAGAACTTATGTCATAGAACCAAATTTAGTATTTTAGTCGTGAAAGAAGTTTTCTAGTGGTTTGCTTTCCATGGTATGTTTACGCTACTAAATTTTAATCGTTCAAAAAACTATTTATTTGACTGGACGCTTGAATTTAATTGGCTAACTTCCAATTTCATTAAACCATAAATTTGTTTATAGAAAAAAAGCTGAAAGATAGAGATCGCTAGGCATTTTTTGGAGAAAGTTTTTTCATACTTGCTTCCTTCAATAGAAATTCACGGTTATCTTAGCACCTGTGGTCGTGTTCACCAACGCTCCCACCGCGGGAGCGGGAGCAAAAATTGCTCCCACGGGAGTGCTCCCGGCAAAACGGTATTCACCATTGCTCCCGTCTGTTCCCGTATGTTCAAAATGCTGCTCCCGGGAGCGATTTTTGTTCCCGTGGATTTGGGTCGGGAGCAGTTTTTCCTCCCACCGGGAATGAAAGCTCCCGCTCACGCGGCGGGAGCGTTGGTGAATACGACCACAGGTTTCACAGGCCAGGCCAGGCCAGGCCAGCATAATAGTAAAATATAATCATCATATAAGTTAAGTACACAATGCTCAGTTAAAATTTGCACAAAAATATTCCTAGAGCGGGGATCGAAACCTTACCCCTCGCTTGATAATTTTACGTAGCAATAGGTGAAATATACACAGGACCCACGGTCTCTTTACTCCAGTGTACGAAAAACAAAACATGTATAATTTTACAAAAGTAAGTCAATAGCGAAAAAGCTATATGATTTCAATTGATATGTGACAGTGTGCAGTTTCCTTATGAAAACAGCATTCGGAAATATTACGTGAAGAATGTTGAACATAGGTGAATGAAAGAAAACTATAGGTTTCTTTATGGCTTGACGAAAATATATGATTCTTTAGTTACAGATGCAGCATAGAATTGACTGGAGTAACTGCGCATCGTAAATGTTTACTTATTCCTGGTGCAATTATCACAGTTATACATCCAATTTTTTTTCACCTTCACATAATAATTCCATATGCAGGCAGCTTTGGCTGTGACCCACGAATAAATTAACCAACAAGTAGTTGTGGCCGTATCCACGAAACTATATAACCGGGCCCGTGCCCGTTCGTCGATACCGCTACAGGAAGTTAAGCCGAACGCTAAAAGCGTGCTCTGCTGCGAAATTTTGCGGGATTTTGATCGATTCCAAATTTCTCAAAGTTCCCGCGTTAGATTTCCACTGAATGTGATCGTCAAATTTTGCTTTCTATTTTGTTTCTGTTATCTCCTTTATAAATCACATTATTGACTCTTTATCATATAATTCAGGAATGAACGTTGGCGACTTTCGGGACCATGTCCCATTCGAAAGTAAATTTGATGCGTTCAATATGGAGACCTTTGACTGTGGGTCTCCCGAAGAATATGCTGATCTTGAATGTTTCACCAAGAAGGTAGGAGTGTTTCTTCGCTCATGATGCTAATGCTTTATCAAATTTATATGGCCGAAGTACGCCTAGGCGATATCTGGAGTGGCCAAGCAGACGAGCAGGTTTGGAACAAGGCGCCGGACCCTGCCGAGTTGCCTCCAAACCCCTTCGCGGTACTCTCCTTCGCAGATAATACGAATAGCGAGGAATGTGTGAGTTTTGGCGATTTGTTCTGTTATAATGTTTGAATTTAGGTTTTGACATCATCTGGTTCCAGCAACAGTTTTTGGAACCCTGGTGCCGACTATGAAATGTCAGATTCGCATACAGGTGCATCGAGCAGCTTCCATGTAAGAATTTGTTTTAGTATTAGTTAAATTTTGCATTTTAGGTATCCGGGAGCATTGCTGGGCCCATTCTGCCGCCTACTCCTTCACTCTCAATTGCTAAGACGGTATGTTCGGCGGTTTCGGCCTGTTCGCAACAGTATCCTTATTTTCAGCTCATTGAAGTGGAGCAGGAACTAATGAAGCAGTGTGCATCTACTTCATTCCAGTTTCCTGTCAATGCGCCGATTGTAAGTTAGCTTCAACAAGCCGATTCGGAATGAACAAATGGGACGATTATCTGTATGACCCAGATTGATATACACCGCCGATGTTGTGACTAACATTTGCTAGAAAAGATGACAGCTCCTTTAATGCCATGATAACGTCGGCCATTGTATTTTTGTGTGGGATGCTCTACAGAGAAAGATTGGATAAAGTACTTAGGATCTGAGCAAATATATTAACATAAACTGTACATTTTGTCATATTATCCATATTTAGCTTTAATTTAACTATGTTTTTATAGTAAAAACAATCATTTTCGATACTCAAAGAAGCAACTCAGACATATTTTCATAAAGGATTTCCTTATAGTTTGCC
>JAQGAV010002655.1:0-14829 GCA_034691345.1 Phasmarhabditis papillosa
TAAACAAGAAAATTGACTATTGAAAACCTGATAAGTGATCGAACTTTGAAAGAAGGTTATCTAGCGGAGGTATTTGTAGCTGACCGCCGTAAGTCTTGTTCATTCGTTGACATCCTGTAGGAAGGCGGGTAACCTGGAAAAATAGCACGCATCGCATATATAACTCATAAAGTAATCATTCCGCTAACCAGATAAAAAAAAAAGTCAGCTGTATATTTTGTAAGTGACATATACTGGCGAAGTTCCGAAACGAATTATATAATTACCGGGGTATGACGTTGGCGATCTCTATCCCTAATTGCTGCAAACGGATCCTGAAAATTGTACATAAGCATAATAAACTAAACATGCTCTTACAAATCTGACCGGTGTTGTTATATTCTCAGTAGGCGTTGGTGGATTTTCTTCTTTAACTTTTCGTCTCCTATGTATCGGAAGCGGTACGTTGTTCTAAAAATCAAACTTGAAGAATATATGTCTTAGAGTCTACATACATACGAAAGTGTCGATTCACTTCGTTTTATATCTTTGCCCAACAGCATGGGACACGAGCTCTGAAAATATATACTTGCACAACGAAATCAGAAGTTGCTATTACAGTTGTCGGAATTATTGGATTCTCACTGGAATCGGGAACAACTTCGTTTGAACAAGGAGCTACATTGTGGCGGGATGTTGTTGGAAGGACAACCTAAAAAGTTTACTGCCTCAGCAAATTTCTACAGCAAGCTTCATTTGTTTTTGAAATAATGACTGCCGTAATAGCAGTTGCGAGTTGAAATGAGAAATACAATTGTTAAACCAGAACTTACATTAATTCGATAGACTGGAGTATTGGCATTGCGAAGTGGACTCAAAGTATCTGAAACTGAATTATTAACTTTAGAAATTATATTTAAATTTACCGGATGTATGTTCGAACTTCTGGAGAAGGGCATCTAGTGGGTGGTAAGAGTCCATACACGCTGAATAAGGAACCGGTTAGATAACTTTTATACAATTCGAACGAAACAACAAGAAACAACAAATATTTTAAAATATACAAACGTTTTCAAATATTTTTATTTGCGCCTTTACATTTGTATCGGCGCTCCCTTGCATATTGATGAATTTACAGTAATCCATGTATACGAAATTTTCTATTGTCTCTTAATAACAAAATACTTCTTATAATAGTTTTAGAATGTTACCACGTAACTCGGATTACAGTGTATATATGATAGGCGAAAGTTGTTTACTATTTTCTCAATCGTCTATTTTAACTGTTGCTTTCCCACCAATCGTCTGTCGGGATTATTTCGAAATCGTTTAGTTTATTCTGAATGGCTTTGGATTTCGAAGTACAGCGACCAATACGTGAACAACATGACAATCCCATGCAAACATTTCAATCATTATGTTGTAATGTGGTATCTATCCTCTTGCCGTATGTTGTCTAGCTAATGCCCGCTCTCAATGCCACAACACCACTGACAATTTAACCTTCGAATCACAACACTTCTTTGTCTCTCTTGACTACCAATCGAATAGCCACTTCCTCCAAGACAGCGATTTTATTGCCCTTTTAATCATTATCTGAAGCTATCCCTTGGAACTATTCAGTTTCTTTAAACGATTGAAGTCCTTGGTTTTGAGTATGATATTGGTAGAAATTACTTCTGTTGTACTTTATAATGGTTTTACATCCATAAACACTAATACCATCAAAGTTTCACAAAATATACCGTACACAGTTAATGGCCACAACAATGGAGGTGTCTACAAAACTGGATATTTCGTCGGAATCAGTTCTAGTCTGCCACTAAATGAGTCACATTAAACGAATTTCCCTATATAACAGCTCCGATTTGTTTGTCTGAATTCATTTGCCCTATTCACTCCTTTTATATCAAACCGACTCATGCCTATCGTAAAACTTATACAAAATCTTCAGTTATGCGAGCCGCTCTAGCCCTTGTGTTCCTGGTATGTGCAGCTACAGCCTGCGACATTATTGTTCATGTCAAATCTGACACTGCTAAGAAGTTCGGAGCTCAGGTTACTGCCAGTAACGGAAAGAAGAGTGACCGGTAAGCAATAAATCACAATAAAGTTTGAATTTTGTTTAACTCAAATGGGCTAGTTAGATTGCAACAGAATGCATTACTCTATGATTTTCCAGTTTGTCAGATTAAATTTGATTAGCAGAAGATGTAGAATCATATACCCCAATCCTATACATATAAACTCTTTCCATCAATGAATAATATGCGAAAGAAGAACCGATTCACGACTAACTGCAGTACCACTTTAAAAACGATTTTGTTTATATAGCATGAAGATTTTAGACAGGATCACTTTAACGGTTATCGTCGTAGTCAGTTAATTTTCAGATGGAACTACACCAAGAAACTGGAGAAGAACACTTTCCACCAGAAGGCAGACGAATGTGGTTTGAAGGACTGGCAAATCGCCGTATTCGACGAAGCTGGAAAGCCACTCAACACTGCTAAGGTGAGTAAAATCAGATTCACTTGTAGACATAATCATAACGAAATAACATATTCTATTTAGGTTACCCTTGATGGAATTGGCCGTGTTACCTACTTGGTCGGCGATGATTTGGTTCCCAAGCAGAAAGACAGGCAAGGAGCTATCTGCAAGGGAGAAAAAGATGCCTGTGCACCATTGTAAATGACGTATCCTATTAAATATTAGAATAACCATAACTATGTTTGCCTATACAATAAATAGTTCGAACACAATCTAAACATTAAGTGCTATATGACTTGTATTGATCATTGGTTATAATGTTACACTATAATGTTAAAATCTGTTTAAGGCATGATATGACCAAAATGTTACAAGAGAGCAATGCGACCATTGGCATATATTTGAACATTTCTTGCAAAAATTGCTAAAATTCAACACTGAAAATTGTTTTCTGCTACTAAATAGTTTGCCTTTGCCCAGTGCAACACTTTTCTAAATATTAAAAATATCGAATAAATGAGTGAATTCATGAATACACGATTTGATGGTTTCAGCCAGTTGAAATCAATCGCGCCCCAATGATAATCTTCAATGTGGCTATTTCCAGCGCAGACCTTTAAGCAAAATAAACATTTTTTCCAAAAATTAACGTTTTTTACCGATTACTTTCATTAATTTATTTCAAAATGGTTGTAATATATTCGCAGACGTGCTTACTGATGTAGATATCTTGTTGTATCGCTTATTCGTCGCACGTAAATCACTATTTTCAGAAGATGTTCACGGGTGAAGAAGATCCAGCCAATAATAACCATGTGAAGTTAACTGAAGCACAGTTAGTTCATAGCGAATTTGGTTTGCCGCTGGAGGATTGCTATAAAGTAGCTGTCCGTTATTATAAAGGTAACATTCTCTGAATTAATCAAAACAGCTCCTTATTAAGAAAAAGAAAAGTCTGGTGAACTGGCGATCTCTTATGATGATCGCGTTAAGCTGATGGCTCTTAGCAAGCAAGTAGGTTGTTTTTCTAAATTATTTAATATTCGCAGGCCATCATGATTTGAATACCACGTAGTTCTTGCTTGTAACGCCGATAATTTTTTCGGCGAATATGTAAAACCTTCGCCGTTGTATTATGTTACCACACAGAAAAATATTGGATTATTTCACTTAATGCTAGATAATTGCTCTCAATACAATACTTATTTTTAATATCTAGGTCCGCCAAGGACCATATGGCGAAAGCAATGATGGTGCTGGATGGTTCGATTTCACTGGCAGTGATATGACGTAAGCTGGCCAACGTATTCTTAATTCGTTTAGCTACTCTTTCTTTAAATGTTTATCAGCGTGGAAGTTGCTAACCATTTTACCATCTTTCATCTTTCCCTGTTTTTGATTTTTCTTTCGAACATAGACGTTTTCTATTTCAATTCTTGGATTAAGTAATATCACTTTGCTTAAGAATTTATTCGTCAGTCTCTCTCATCTTTTTATGAATAGTCACAACCTCAAGGGATTAGTGTTTTGGCGTTCACACTCCCATGTTCTCTGCGGCTCGGCTGTTTGAGAAGGATTATATTATGCCAATATGTTACACTAAGGATTCTCTACATTTCGTGGAATTGCCGTTAGCAGCCTACGCTATTCAGTTTTACCTCATCTGCGAAGTTTTTTTTCACTAGAGTATTACGCTGGTGAAGTATATTATATATATGTAGTCTGTCAAATTGTCTCCAGAAAAGAGAAAATGTGTTTTTATTTGCGAACTTCCTAGAAATGTTGTTGTCTACTCTTATTTGGTATTTTCTAGAACCCCAGAAAGGGGTTTGCGGCAATTTGTGCTCGAAAACCAGCTAATAAGCCTCGAAATCTGCTAAAGAGGCAACGCGTTGAGTGCTGCTTCAGTTGACATTCTCTCTTTGGATGGAAGTTGATTTCCTACCAACAATGGTACATAGCCATAATTTTTTTATCCTAATCAGTCAGTCTCTATATTCTTTATACTTGTTGCTTACTTATGCAATATTCCCATGATTTGAGCAGTTGCGGCAATTGAATTTCAAGTTGTGGAGTTGCTATTTGTTAGCGTAGAAGGATGTAAAAGTGTATCTTCCTCAATCCATCAAGCAACCGCAAAGGCGACGTTTGAATATTTTTTTACGAGTTTCTGAGTAGTTTGAATAGGACTTCTATTTTTATTATTTTCTTCGTCATTCCTTGTCTTAACAGATGCAATTTGATATTTTCTATGTTGCTGTTTTCACACGTATTAATTTACACCCTTTTATTAAGCATGCTATTTTTTTCTTGGCCAATTCAATCTTATTCGGATGGTATATGATTCTTTTCCAACCTTTTGACTGTGTACACTTCATAAGGTGCCAATAGACTGAATCTGACTTGTGATCACTTCTATGATGTTTTAGAACTTTTCTCCATTTACTTTCGTAGTGTAAAATATTTCTAGGATCTTGAATTTTATTGGAATTGAATAAGGTCTGACCAAATTATTCGAAGACGTCCCAACACAAAGTAGTTGAGTGATCTAATTTGCGCACTGTTGTCAGGCTTCTCTGATGAAAACACGAAATATATCTCTTCACTATAACTCTACGAGGTCTCTTCTTTCTTTCTTATTCAAAACATTTTATTATTACCGCAGCTGCTAGTTTATTTCATGACATAATTTAACGATATGAGATCTCCTTCTCAATTCTTTCCTTATACATTATCGAAGTGGCCTCTAACTAAGGATCACATCGGTCGAATGGCTAAAAAATAGCTGTCTGTAGATGGGTATTACCACCCGTAATCCACTGCCTTCTCTTAAATTGAATTTGGAGAAATTGAGCAGCTGAGGCATACTTTCTCTGTATGTTTAGCTTATTTTTTCTTTCGTCTTCACTTCCATTCTCATATTGTCACTCTATTAGAATTGGGCTCAGTCTTAGACAAAAATGATGTTTTTACTCATCCTCAATCAGTTTTCATCAATTTGTTCAGTAATTAAATTAGGGTGAAGAGGATGTTATCCTTACGAATGTTCATGTTTCCCGGAGTATTACTTTCTTAGCTCTTTAGAACTATTGGCAGTTTGTGAGCATTTGTTGGCGGTTTCACCTACCCATTACTTTCCGAGATGGGATACTTATGTCATTTTGAATTTAGCCAGACGTTCATGAATTTCTTTCCAGTAATACAATTAGGCTATTCACTTAGCCGAAAAGAACCATATTTGTATTTCAAATTAAAAGTTCCTCAAAAAGTGGATTGAGTTCATCAAAGTCAGCAGTTTGTCTTCTCTTGAGAGTTGATGATGTTGATGCATTGCATTTAGTTAGCGGAAATGGAAGTGTGCTATGCTGATTACAACACTTCATTCCTGCTTGTCCTCAGTCTTTCGCTAAAGTTGCTCGGATGAAAGCGATCATTTACTTCGGCACACCTATCATTGCGAATATTTTTGTTTTTACCACTCGTTCTATTTTACCACCATTAAAAGCCGTCTTCGCTGTTGAACTGGATATCTGGCTCTTCTAATTCAGAACTAATTGCCCAATTAGGTTTTGTTTTCCCTTGGATTTTAGGAGAAACCATTCATGTACTAAAGCTAATGTCATTCTAATGCAAATGTTGGTGATATTGGAGTATTTCACCGTTTTAACTGAATTCTACTGCTTAATTTCCACACCCATGATACTACTTTTATATCTTGCTAATGGAACTGCGCAAAGTAGAATTGCGACTTTATATGGTCATTTCAATAATCGTTCGTTTGCATGAAATCTGTAACATTTAAATCTCCAGCAGGCTTTTGCGATTTCTGCTTTTGCTCCCTCTTGCTGACTCCTGGATGTATGACTCTTCTATTTCTTTGCATTTCTTCATCTATATCCGCTTTATCTCCATTAATATCTTGTCTTATTTGGCCTCTTCTCCGCACTGCGTTTACCTTTTTATTTATCTTATATCAGTTAGAAAAAAACAGCTTATTTTGGTTGAACACTCGAATTTTGTATAGTATATGAGAAATGTTCTAGTCAAATTACCTAGTCAGTATTGCTTGCAAAAACAGAAGCGTATTGGGGCAGTTTTTTTTGCAGTATTTCAATATGCGCCCTTATTTTCCTATAATGTTTATCTTTCAGGAAAGCCTGGCGTTCTCTTGGCGATACACCTCGTGAAGATTCAATGGCTTCTTTCGTGTTCATGATGGACCGGGTATGCCCCCCGTTCAAGAATTTTATCGCCGATGCCATCGAACCCGTTAAGTAAGTTTGTAAAACGATTCTTCAGTTAAACGGGATTGAAATGCTGTATAGAAGAGTTCTCCCTTAATGAACACGCATCAAATCAGAGGTTGCCCTGCGCCGTTCAATGTTGCCTTTCTTGACGAAATGTCGAGATGTTGATTACTCTCTCGGGTTTTAAAAGACCAATGCTGATGATGACTGAAAAGTTCCAAAAAATTGGCCTATTCTTCGTTCTGAACGGAACTGAGCTTTCATTTCAACTGGTTTACACATGTCTTGATATTATATGAGTTCTTCATATTCACTATAAAAAGTGGGCGGTTTGGTCCTAGTGCATCTATAGGATAGGCTACAATCAATGCTGCTGTTATGTTACCTGTGCAGCGGATTGCCATTAACTGGGTCTCCATGGTAATTGCTCGCCCGAGCCGCATGCGATCATAGCTCTGTTTGATAGTCCTTCTTTCTACTCCTATTCGCGTTCATTCAATTTCCGTTCTATTTCTTCATTATGGAAGAAAACGTGACTACTATTTCTAAGCCTCCTCCGGCTGCCGGACGAACATATAAAGCAAAAACAGTTAATGAAGTTCCTCCACTTCCACATATAGAGAAATTGTATCTAGTACCATTGTAAGTTAGGATGCGATAAATGGGGGGGGGGGGGTGAGAATAGAAAGTACAATTAATCCTATTAAATTCGACAGTTATTGCAAGTTGCAACGGTTTTACCAAAATTAACGCTGGGATTGATTCTCGTGAGATTTGCTGATCAACTCCTGGATATGAATTCTTTAAATATTTAAGAACATTAGATATGTATACTTGTTTTCTATATTCGGTGCTGAAATAAATGCTATGCCAACATTGGCTTCTCTTTCATATACTCATTTAATGAATATAATGGATGAGGTCATTCAATGATGAGCATCCCACCCCAACCTCTAATTAATGCCATATCACAGGCTGTAATTTAGAGCAGCATTTAATATGAATATATTCTAACACATGCCCTGTATTTAAATATTTGTGAAATTCTGGAATGGCTGCTCACACTATTTTGCCATCCACTTAGTTGTCTCGCGTTTAGGCATAAACAAGATTATTGATCAGGCGCCATTTCCCTCCCTCTGTGTTCATATATCCTTCCGAGAACATCATTTAACCTTCATAATTACATGTTATCAGTAGGCATTGCATATGTTTTTACTTATAATTTATGTTCGAATAAAGTTATTTTCAGAGCCGAATCGTCTGAGTTGAGGGAACTTACCCCCTCAAATATCGTCCAAGAACAGCCAAACTGGGAAGTTTTTGAAGCACAAAGGTTTGTACAAGCTCAATATTAATTTATATTCTTTTGCTTTTAGGAAGCAAATCCAAGAAGCTTTGAACTCGCAAACGTACCACCAGTTCAGTGCCTACGCTCAACAGCAGTTCCCCGGACAACAGGAGCAGGTTGGTTGCCAATAATTTATTAAGCTATTATCAATATTGAAAATACACCCGAGTAATACGTCTACAATGTGTGAAATAATTTGAGGAAATATTATTGACTGAATTAATTATGAGTGGCAAAATGCCTATTATGATACCAATTTATACACAGTAATATACATATGATTATGAAAGGCGTTAAAGCATTGATGATGTAAATTTGAAAGAAAATTAATCACAATAGAATTTTGTTTCAATTCAGCAAAGAATTATTAAATCACGAACGTCTGCTTCAACTCGTGGAGAGATACTCGTATCAAATATGTACATCGTTAACTTCTGAAGTATTTGCAATAGGCGTCTGTTAAATTTTGGATGACTTACATCTTGTTGCTCTTTGCAAGGTTCTTCATAGCCCAAGATTTGTATTCTCATCCTGTGAGCCATAGTTAGTGCATTGTGAAGACTGAGAACCACTGTATCATCTACATTCTTGTTTTGCGACACATCAACGTCTTTTAACAGCAGTACATTACGTAACCACGCCAGTGCTGAGACCCCTTTGCTGCAAATTGATGTTTCCTTTATAGTTTCCTGTGGATTACCTAGTTATATTAGTGCAACCTTGCAGAGAAATAGATTCGAGTTCTCTTTGAGTGGAAGCCAGCATGTACATCATTTCATCAGTTACTCGAGCACATCGGTTTACAATTAGCTGAATTGTCATATTTTGAGTATTCTGGTCAGACGTCTTGTATTAGCTACTGGCGTTTACTTACCTCTTTGAGCTGGCATCTTGTTAGGGCTATGTTTACCCCTCTTGTTGTCAGATTGAAGCAGTTCACTAATGAAAGACTTTTAAGTTTGCCATAGGAGCATAGGTTTAAATAATCTTCATCGGATAACTGCATTGTGTCTGCTAGCTCTAGTTTCACCATTTTGCCGCAAACACCTAGTGAACTATAGTCTCTGATGTTTTGACAGTTTTTGATTCCAAGCTCGTTAATTTCGGGCATATTGATCAGCATTAGACGTAAATTATTTTCTGTTAAGCCTGGTAAATTCTGAAATTCAGTTATTTAAATGTCATATTGTAATTGAATTACTCTTACTTTTAAATGGAGCTGTTCGATTCTAGTTAGTTTTTGTAGCTGATTGTACTCCAAGTCTAATCTGTCTGAGAATCCGAGATGCAAAATGCGAAGATTCTCCAGATTTGAAATGGCTTCAAGAATGTATGCATCAATTATTGGCACAGGAGATATGTACAGTTCTTCTAGTTGATGTTGCCTCTTTAAAAATTCCGTAAATATCACAGACTCGAATGGATGTGCTCCAGAAATATCTAGGCTTCTGAATTATAGATTATTTTCAAATAGATCCATGTTATTCACCTCAGAGTAGCTGGAAGCTGGTGTAATCTATTTAGAGTGAACATAGCTGACCGTAGGTTCAATTTCCGTAGTTTCTTCATGATAAGAAAGTAATTTTGTACCTATAATTAGTTTGCTCGGTCCGTTATTGTCTGACAGCTGTATATTTGTTTGTTTGTTCATTCAGATATACCGCACCCCCTCTGGCTCCGTTTGTTATTATCTCCTACTGTTTGTCATACGCAGATCCAATAAAATAACCCCATCGAAAGCAAATCACGATATTTTAAGAGTAAAAGTGTGGGAGCAGTTCGTTTGACAAAAACAACAATATCTTACTATCAATTGCGAAACTGAGTTTGAACTGTCTTACCCGCCGGCCACATGTTGGATCAATCCAACTTGTTTCCTCCAACGACAGGTCCTCCAACTGACCAGCAATTCGATCCAGTATACAAGAAATATCCGCATTTAGAATAACTGCTCCAAAGTCAAGTCTTCTTACTTTTCGGCAGTAGCTAAACGATGATTATGAAGAAAAGTGTCGGCTATACGGGGACTTACTACGCAATGCAGTCGACAATAGGTTGCGATATCTTGAGCCATCTTTGACCGAATGTTAACTCCTCTACATAGCTTCCGCAACGTTCAACAACGCCAACCACAGTGGGAACAAAACTAATACTTTCCTAAAATACATAAACTACGGATTGCTTACGTTACCACAAATACCTGCTGATAGTATTCAGTGCTTGTTGTTATAAGAAAATCTGCGACGTTTAGAAGTTTAAAATCTGAGAATGTGGATTGCTTCTGAAATGATGGTTTTTTAGATCTATTTGTTTTGGTATGAATATATTGGCTCACTCACCTGTAATACGTAGTGCCACAATCGGCAAACTGTTTCTAACTTGACTCGTTCGACAAATTCTAGATTAGTAAATACTTTTGCTAGACTATCTGCATCTATTGAATCCATGTGATACATGAATAATCTAAAAGATGGAATATAAGTCTGGTATATATCTCATTGGCATAAAAGCGGATTATAACATTCGTTATTACAGCGGATTCACTACCTTAAGTGCTGCATTAAAATAATTGAGTTGGCAGAATGAAACTTGCTAGCATGGAGAAGCGCTAACAAAACTACAAATGTTTGTTCATCGAAAAGGGTTGAGGAAGCATATGTATTGAATATTTTCTTATGAGTCATAATAATAGCCGAAAATCTGATTCACAGAATGTTTCATTTGCCGAAACTTTTGTTTCAAAGTGTCGCTGATGTCATTCTTTAGGAGTTTTCATCTATATAAAAATGTAATCAGGTCGCCTATGGGTTACTTGTTGTCTGGTTTCATATATTTTCAAGGTGAAAAGTGTGAAGTTGTATCAGGGTTGCATGAAGTTTTAGACCACTAAATAGTCTCGGGAGAGGTGACAAATCTTTTAACCAAACGGTTTGATGGTGCTGATAAGTTTATATAATGATCGAGATAAGTGTGGAGCTTTGAGGGCTAGCGCGTGGTTATCGCCCTCCCGGCTCGTCGCTGCTCAACCTCAAATCAGCTGAGCGAACGGGATAACCGAAATATCGCGCTGTAAAGTGCGTATGATGTACACAAGGATCAGCAAGGTGCCAACCTCCATTTCAAAGCAAAGTTTTCCACTGCTGCGTGCAGATATCCTAGGACTAGTGCTAACTGCTTAATCTTCGGCCATAACATCAGCAGCTGTTGAACCTAGTGACCATTATCATGAGTAGGCACTTTGAATAACAATACATGTAGTCCAGAAGATTTGGTACTACAAATAAACGAACTATTAGCCACATGGGCTAGGACTATATGAAAAAAATAGGAAGGAATTGGAAACTTTTCTTTAAATTTGAGAACACTGCAGTTTTTCTCTGTTGGACTCAATGTTTACTTCGGGTGTCATTTAGAGATTTGACAGCTTATGTGTAGTCTTGGTATAGGAACGAATAAGATAAACAAAATAATATTATATGTTACATAGTTACCAATTATAGTGAACGTGTAATTATCTATTTTCAGCAATCTGCTCTCATACGCCAATTACAAGAGCAACATTATCAACAATACATGTCGCAGGTAAACGGAGCCACTGTAATACTAACAAATATGTGTTTAGGTCTACGCTCAACAAGCCGAAGCCGCTTCACCCGAAGCAGCCGCTAGACGGGCTCAGCAGGTAGATGTTGAAGACGAGAAGAAACGAGATGATGACAGCGACGTGTCTGATGAGGAGCCCGGTGATGATCTTCCTTGTAAGTTGAAAATAGTTCAGAAGGTGATGTAGAAGGTGGTCAGGTGAACCCAAACTATCTACATTAACAATGGTTTTGCAATCTCTTGCTGGATCATAATCAGCAGCTTAATCCCAGTAGCCACAGCATCAACGGTACAGCATTTATTCACTATCAGTTTTGATTAGCAGAAGGCGAAGCACGTTTAGTTTTATTACTGTTATAGATAGCTCTCGTAGATCTTTTCTATCAATTGATTTTCATTTCCTTAATAGAGTGTCAAACACAATAACCCACAATATACAGAGAATTTTATCACCAACTGGGCATCAATCCTTTCATATTTTTTCACGTTAACTGGTTTCAACACTAAAAAAGTTCCAGAGCACATTGCAAAAGTTACAAAGATTTGTCCACTTGTATTTCAAAATATCAATTGGTTAACTTATGTTAAAGTATCGTCTATACACGCGCAGATGGGATTGTTCTGTCACTGTAGGTTTTGTGATATCACCGTTCAACTCCGTTGTCATGCTTGAGGAATGCAGCCAAACTTTTATTGGTTAATGATGCTTATGTTGCTTGCCATTATTATATTCTATGTTCATGCATTAACTAGATGATTGTTTAAAAAGGGCGCCGTTATTTTTAAAAGATGTGATTAATGGTCTATGTTACGCAGACCTGGGCCAAGCTGAAAATTTGTAAATCATGAATTTTTTGCGGAATCCTCTTTTGTCAAATTTCAAAAAAATTCGCGTAGCGTATGCCTCTTATAGAAATTTTCAACATCTTCAAAAAATTTGCGGATCACCCCTTTGTCAAAAGTGTGAGGTCGACTCACATTAGCCCAGGCCTGATGTTACGTATGCATGTAGCAAGTTTGTGCACGGCTTCTTCTATACACAACATTATTTGTTATTTAACCGAAGCAGTGAACCCCGGGAACTTGACTTGTTCTTTTCAGAAATATGTATTGTGAGCAACAAGAAGATTATTTAATGGTATTTTCATGATTGAACTAATTTCAGCCAATCCTGCTATTGCTCCTGCGTCTCTTTGGAACAGGCAGGATATTGTGGAATTCAAAAACAATATCAAGAAGGAAGGAACTGAAGGCATCATCAAAGTTGGACATGGAGAAACTGTCACCGTAAGTTTTAGAATAGTGATACTGATAACCTTTTTTTTTCATCGCTGGTTAATCGAAGTTGGTAACGCTATTGCTTACAGATTCGAGTTCCCACGCATGAAGATGGTACTTGTCTCTTTTGGGAATTTGCAACTGATTACTACGACATTGGCTTTGGTGTAGTATTCGAATGGAGTATTGCTGAAAGTAATCAGGTATCATTGTTTTATTAACTCTTTCTTGTTACATTGCTAATTTAGGTTTCAATCCATGTTAGTGAATCTGATGACGAAGAAGAGTTTGAGGAAGGACTTCAAAATAGTTCAGGTATTAAATTTCTTTTTAAATTGGTTAATTTGCTTTGTTTTCAGAAGGTGATGTAGAAGGTGGCCCTGCCGGTCAGCAGAAGGTCCGTGATCCCTCGAAGCCGCGTCAAGATGAGATTATCCCAGTCTACAGAAGAGACTGTCACGAAGAAGTATATGCCGGTAGTCATGTGTACCCCGGCCGTGGAATTTATCTTTTGAAGTTTGATAATTCTTATTCTCTTTGGCGATCAAAGAATCTCTATTATCGTGTTTACTACAGTAAGTAAAGATTCATCATATTTACTCATTTTCATTCTCTCGATTTTATCATTTATTAAATGCTCTCTTAGTTGATGTTGATGAACTAAGATTCTTATTTTTATTGTGATGAATTTTAGTCTATCTTTCGATATACTTGTGATGTAGATTTTAAGAACAGTTTCTATTGAAAATGTCCTTTACGATGTCTATAAATTTAAATGTATCCTAACCATTTCCCCTCTTCTTTACTCATTGGTTTTATCGCTGGTCTTGCTGTTTCTGTTGTACGTAATTTATTTATTGTCCACTGGTGTGTTTTATCCATTGGAACATATGCTTTCTCTCTTAATTTTTATTTATTTTCTCTGAATGATACAGATTTTATTTATTGAATAATTGGTTTGGTGCATGTAATACAAATTTTAATTTTATTGTGCATTAGACTAAAAACTTCTTGTTCCTAAAACCCAATAGTGTTATTATGATTAGATTTATTGAAATGTACAAGGCAATTTGCTTACAAATTGGTGTTTGCCTTTATTACGAGTTTGAACACTATTTTAACTGATTGTTGTCGAACTGGTTGATACTCTTTGAATTGTACTGGGCAAGCAGCGGCAAAAATTTTCCATCAATTTTTTTCAAAACGACCCCTCGGCTAGGATAGCTAATTGGTGAAAGAAAAATACCCCCTTGCATAGTTGAAAACTTTTTCGTGATCTATGAAAATCTTTGATTGATTTTCTTTTCACGAATCTTTCAAAATTTGTTTAAAATACGACCCCCTTGCATAGGAAATGTTGGCCTTAGCCAACATTGGTCGCTCCTTGGTACTGGCCCTATTGCGGCGTTTAAATCCAAAATGCAATAGCTTGTCCACCTTTTCGATTATTCAAGTCATAATCACAGCTACTAACATTTTAAAATTAGAGATCAGCTACAATTGAGTGGTTGGTCGCGTCGCTAAGCAGACTGCATTATGCCTTACAATTAGTTTATAATATTTATTGGGACAAATAAAGAGATCGGTTCTGATCATGAAACATTGAATATATGTAAAGACTCAGTATGGTGATGGTAATTTACTTTCCCCAATTGGGTCCATAACCGTATCCCCATGGTCTGAAATGATGGTGATGGTGGTGCCATGGTCGATAATATCCACCGTAACCTAGAATGAATAAATGATATTAGATGTGCAGGTATTACTGTATTACCTCCCCAACCTCCATAACCATAAGGCCAAGCCTCAGAAAGGGCCAAAAGTGCGAAAAGAACAAGAAGAAGCAAAAGACAATTAGAGAGCATCTGAAATGTTTTA
>JAQGAV010002656.1:0-14822 GCA_034691345.1 Phasmarhabditis papillosa
TATATATATATATATATATATATATTATAAGATATACTATCTCCCTTTTAACTTCTCAACATCGCAGTACTATGGTAAATGCCTTACGGGCTATGGAATAAAGCTTACCAGCGAAGTTGTTTTAGTTTAATAAGTTATCTTAAGTTTTTGCAACTTTTATGTTTACTTTGATCTATATGTTTTTTGGTTTCTACGTTTATTTTTTTAGCCTAAACTCTCAAATAACCGTCGCCTAATTTATTTTTAATGCTATTTTATAAATATGCGGAAGAAGTCTTAAGTTAGGCGTCTAGTTGATTTAGTTGTTTGTCGTTGAAGCTAGCATTGATCTAACATTTATCATGTTCTCAATAGTAAATAGGAATGTTAAGCTACAATGTCATGTACTTCATAGCCGAAGTGAAGAAATGGGAACCCTATAAATTCATTGTATTCTCAACTACTTTTAGATTTTTAGGTTTCCAACTTCTAGAAGATCTGCTTAGTTACTATGCTCCGCCCACACATGGAGAATGAGCTACAAACTTATCTCTTTCATTTTAAAAGACGCTTAGATGTTCTCAAAATGGTTTTCAGATGTCCATACTATTTGCTTGGTTGACTTCTCGAATAAATTTGCTGCAGTTTTTAAAATCTAATTGATAATTATATTTACTTTTAACTATATTTGGTTTGAATAACTCCTTTACCTTTTGTTTTTGCATATTCATGTCAGAATTCGATGCCTAGGATGTTTTGCTAGGCTTTTATAGTTCTATTGTGCAATATATTTGGCTGTTTCATGGCTTTGTCACTGCAGTTCTCGTCTTATTTGATGCAGACATTGGCTCTCTAGTTTTTTCCTATCTACTTATACTATCTATGCCCAGATATGCGTAGCCCGGCAATTCACCGACCATCCGAGTCTGATCTGAACCCAATGGTAACATTCTGTAGTTTTAATGAGTGTTGAGTACTAAATGAACTGAATATATATAGTCATGTACATTACTATATAGTCAGTCATTTAATCACATTCTTTAACGGGGTTGCCATTCGTCTAGTCTGTAAATTAAAAAACAACATCAGTCGCTAATATTGCTATTGAGGTGATTCTGGAAGTCAACAAACATATCTGAAGTCATTGTTAGACATAATTTCTCTAACACAGCTTTAAACTAGTTTGGTATGAGCAGACTTTACAGTTTATTTGAGAATGAATAATATTTCTGGAAAAGTAGTCTGCTAAACTTCCTGTTCGTATATTTTCAGATTCATCCCCCCATTTTAATGGATTTCAAATCCACTCTATTTTCACTATGTTTGTCGGGCTTGTTTTTTTCCATTTTGAAAACAAGATTTTAATGGATTTGAAACTCAATTGAGAACCATTGAGAGAAGTGATTCAAAACGAACAGCCACTGTCCTCTTACAGCGACTAAAGTCAGCCACAAAAAGAAGAGTTTTGCGCAGTTATGTTAAAAACCCTTGTATCTAGTTAGAGTCCAGAAGATAAGGAAACCTCAGTTGTTGGGTAGAGTAAAGAAGTTATGTGATGCATCAGATATCTTATCTTAGAAATTAAAGTATCGGGATCGATCCCAAACATATATGTTTTGTTAGAGTAATATCTTGTAGCTTTGTCTTTGTGACTTTCAGAATAAACTAGACTTTATATCCTTCAATCATCTTTTCCCCTCGTACCTAGAGTATAACTTTTATTTTTTCATCAGTCAGTACCGTTGCTTTCTATAACTTCCGCCTTCTAAATTTTACTCTTTGGAGACACGTTCCATCTCGTTAGAACCCTCTTTTCTACACTCATTTCGCACCCGTATTCGGTTGTGTGAACTTGTCTACTTCTCTTCAGCTTCTAGAACTCTCTGACTGGTTCCATTTTCTTTTTCTTTAATGTATTTTAGTGCATTTTAGTGCTAAATGTATTAAAACCCCCTCTTTGCTACCCGTAATTACACTCATTACGTTGGTAAAAATGGGGGAATCGCGCGCAGCCTTCAGACATCATCCAGCAATTGAAAAGCTAAAAAATGAGCTGAGCTCTTCCAATAGGGCTTCAGTCTTGCTATCCATTCAGCATAAGATCATCATATTCAATCTAAATTACTATTTTTCCTCAACAAGAGGTTGTTAGGTTTTTCCTCATTCGCTTTTCAATTTCCTCTTGCTGCGGCGCAGTTTCAAAAACAACAAAGTAAATTTCATTTTTGATTTTTATAGAGATTTTCGGTAAGAATATAATTAATTCTGTGACAGCTTTGAACAATACGCTAAATGAATTCCTTGTTGCAAGAAAACTGCAGTGGCCGTAGTATAGACACGCCCGGGTGGGTGCCCGAGCAGTTGAGAAATGTGTTGCCCGGCTGGCTATAAACTGCCCGGGCACTCTTTCGGGCGTTTCTATACTACGGCCACAGGATATTGTTTTACTCCGTTCATTCTTCGAAATGGTAACAATGATTCGGCTTGTCCCGACCTTATAACTAGGTTGTATAGTCAAGTATCGATGATACTGAGTCTAACTATTGGTATATTTTGAAAAACAAAATTGTTCCCTATGGAAGTAGTAAAATAGTAATAAAATCGTCTATAAAGATTGAGTAGTTGTGGGTTAATAAGTTTAGCAGATGTGTTCTGTTACGTAACAAAGTCGGCAGAACTATAAAATAGTTTTATCTAAACTTTGTTGTTAGCCTTTGATCTTGAATATACAGTTTGTAGTGAAAGTATATACTCAGCAAGAACACATAATTCTTGTGGTTTTATTCATATGAAACACATGTTTAGCATACTTATGAGATCTAAACTCAATAATATATCAGTCGTTACAATCATTGTAGCTATGTCTTGTGTAAAAACCACATATTATTAAGGAAATGTTAGTATTTAGCTCAAAAGCTTCCTAACCAACGCGTAATGCTGTCTTCTGGAAAAAAGCGATACTGGTTATAAATTATTAATTTTATTATTATTAAAGAATTATCTTCTGTTTTCAATAAAGCTATGTTATGATATTGCCGTGCTAGAATCTTTGCAGTTGTTACGAACTATAACTGATTGATGCAGAATGTTGGCTTGTGTAAGACTAAGATTATTATTTACTGAATATAAGATTTATATTTATGTTAATTGAGCTATTTAAATAAAACCCGCACAAACATTATCTAAATTCTTTATTTTTGTAGTCGAACTAAGCATACCAACGAAATACAATTCATTTATACAATACAATTCTTGGTTTATTTTGAATTCCAACCTAATTTGTAATCTTTTAAAGGACCAACAACCGGTAAAATTTCCAAAATATCTGTTTTTAGGCATGAAAGTGACGAGTATTGTTTTTAATTTTAGAGAAATCACTCCAAATTAGTTTTTACCCCACAAAAAGTTAATGACGGATTTGCACGCTGCAGACGAAGTTTATAAATAGCAGAATATAGTTGTGTTGTCCTGATTAGTCTAGTTATTTATAGAACTCTTTACTCCAAACGAATACCAGAGTTTAACTCTTCTTTCACTCAGTCTAGTATAATTTGCCTCAAAGATTATTAAGATCATATGCAAAGCTATTTTCTTATTCCATTTTGAACACTATCGCAAACATAATATATTCATTACGGAACCAGAATTGAAGTTGTCCCATCTGCATAATATTCTATAAATATATATGTTTAAGTACTCTTAACCTCTATGAGAATAACCTGTTGCGTTTAAATATTACGTCAGAGAACATTTTCCATTTCTTATGAAAACTAAAATCACAAACAATCTCACTTCAATTCCCTTTCTCAATAACATACATCTTTCTAAGATCGGTAGGTTCATTGCTTCTAGAGTTAGTACATTTGAACCTTCCAAACTCTTCAGATAATTTTAGAACCAAACATTTTCATATTCTTATAATTCGTACTTATTTGTGCTTCATTTTAGCGCTCTGAATGCAGCCAATTAGCATATTAGGATCAAATATCTCTATCATATTTAGGTACGCTGGACAATACTCTTGAGAGTTGCGCATAGTTTTTTTATAAACAACGTTCATAGTTTGTGTTTACTGTTTGAACATGTCTAGTGGTTTTAGTTGTTTATCTAACTTAAAACTAGTTTAGTTTTTTCTGTCCATTAAAACCTCGGTCAATTGAGATGTTTCGGATGAGGCTTTGTTTTAAGATGTACTGGATGCAAAGTTCCTTGCTCAATTTAATTGACGTATATATCCTTGTTAACCTTAAATTACTTGAATTATATAATAGCGTCTGATAACTACATATTTTAGCTAGTTGCATTGAACTTTTCAATTTTTCCTTTGTCTCAAAATGTCCTGCCCGCCCCCTTCGAGCTCAACTAGTACATGTTGTCGAGATCAATTGCCATGATTGATGGTTGCAAAGGATTCTTTTAGTTTTTATTTTTATTTTTCTTGAGAGTTGGTTTTTATTTCACGGTGTCGTTAGAGTGCCATTTTGCCAGCTAGGTATTTCACGATGAGAATCATGATGAAAAAGTTTTCCGCCCGGCTCACAGCTCGGTGTTAAAAAAGTTGGGGGCTGATCCTTAAATACACACTACTATACTCATACATATTGAAAAATACAGTCTATTTGTTCAGAAGTCTAGCTAATTAAGCCCTGAATTTTCATTTTTTTTTTCGTTTTGAAAAGACTTCTGACCTTTGTCCAGACATCAAAAGCTCGCTCCTTAAGTGGAAAATCAAATTTTCAATGAACTATTCAACTTAAAAAAAGAACAACAAGAAATCAATTTAAGAAAATCATATTAGATTCTAAACGTATGTGGTTCTTTTTTTTACTTGTAAAAGTTTTTTAACAGTCTAGATTCAAACTCCCTTCGAAAGAATCCCACAAGCTAGAATTTACGTATAATCACTGCCGGGTAAAACTTTTTCTCAATTCTTCATACTGATTAACTTTCTTATAACTGTTCAAATAATTATACAACATTTCTTATGATATTTTTATTGATCTTCTATAAAATAGTTAACACAATATTTTCAGAATAACAATAACTTCATGTTTCTTCATTTCTTCGTTCTTCTCAGCCTTTTTGTATCCACGACCTACAGCACATATAATCCAGCTACCGAAGCTTACATACCAACACTCTCAGGACCCGAAGAACAGATTGGAGGTATTATACAGAAATAAGCGGGCACCATGAGTAGTTAGACTAAATGAATTCTGAGTTTTGCCTTACTTACAAGAGCTCTTAACCATACTATCATAAATATATAATTGTATGCACATTGTCATTGTCTGCTGGAGAATGACAATCTTTAAAGTAACGGATAACGGAGAATAAATTCTTCGAAGTTTTATGATACATCGCTGAACTATTTATCCAACACTATACTGCCGCTACCAAGGATGTAGGACAACGTTGAGACCACCTAATGTGGTAATGGAAGATATATTTAGTAGGTAGCTATCTACACCTCTATGTGAATCTTACTTTTATTCTTTAAATTAAATCTGACTCTTGAACCCATTTTTCTTAATATTACAACAAAGCAACTTTTTACCACATAATAGATGATGTTGGCTGACAACTGTGTATAAATGATTGACGAGACTCCGCCCACAAACGGATCTATAAATGTTGTTGTTTTTGTTTGCTAAATAGGAATGAGTTAGCAATGCAACTACAAAATGCAACCACTAAATATATATATACAACAAAGGGGGATAAATCTTAGAATCGGTTCTGTTCGAGAATTGAGTAAATCATTTTAGCAACGCCAGAAGATAGCTAGACAGATGCTGAAAATTTTCAAATAAGTATAATAATAATAATAATAATAAAATTTATTCAGTAATCGCATTATCAGATTAGATTTTGCATGCGCTGAGTGATCATAGCCTTGTATTCAACTGGTTCATTTCTCGCTATCGTAGCCCACGTTACACCAATTCTTCCATTAAATAAGTATTGAATTGTACTATAGTATGAGCTAAAAAGTGGTTTTTATTTATTTATGTGGAGTGGTACAATAATTAACAAATTGTAAAGAGAAGTGCCGTAATTACAAGGCTCACAGCCTTCTACTATTTTCAGCTTTTGTATGCAAAACATATGAAAGAACTTTAGGAACTTCTATACACTATTTTCATGTAATCATTTCCGGGACCCAAAACTATACTAGAGTTGACTAAATAATAGTTTTTTAGAGTTTGCTGAGGACTATGACTACAGTCCTACTGCAGCTCAACGTCTGATGAGGCATCTTTTAAAGAGAAGAGGACCCGACATAGTTAAGCCGAAACGAAATGGATCAGAACCAGTGATGATAAAGTTTAAGATGGAGTTGTATCAGGTTATTGAACTGGTAAGTACAGGGGGATATCTTTTAGATCAGGATTGTTGCATATACACATTTAAAACCATTCAATGGGGAGTCGTCTTATCCGGAAAATGTTCCAAAATCTAATTTAGAAAGTTCTTTTTTCCAGAACGAGCGTCAACAGTACGTTTCTGTCTCTGCTTGGGTCATCGAACGGTGGTATGACGACTTTTTCTACTGGAATCCCAGCGATTTTGATAATGTAACTGAAGTGAAAGTGCATCATTCGCTAATATGGATACCGGATACTACACTCTATAATACGTAGGTTGTTAGGATACCTTTTTAAGATTCTGTCTTCGGGGTTTACGGTATTCGTAGTTATAACGATCGTTAGCAATAACTCACAATGAACACTGTTTTTAGATAAAACTGTTAACTTTAACTCATCTTCACATTGATAACGTTTCTAACATTTGTCTGTTCTTTAAAAATATCGACACATGTTGCTCACTTATTTATGTGGGATAACTTTACAACATAATAACAAATTAATTTAAAGTTACAACAAATTTATAAAATGTAATCCGAGTCCCAACAAACTTTGCGTTCTTTTCCATTGTTTAGCAGTGTTTTTATGTCTTCTGGTAGAATAACAATCGTCTTTCTATTATCTCGTATGTGGGCGGGGTTTGTACTTCTAGTAAGAACGGGAATTCCATGTGATTGAGGCCAAGATAGAAGGAAAGTCGGTACTGGACTGAATTTAGTAGATTAATCATATTAATAGTTTTTAAAGAGAAGTTAAGTATCTTAAATAATTGTGATATATATATATATATATATATATATGATGATACTGCATCGCTAGTAGAAGAATAACAAGTTAACTTTGACGGAAACTATACTGAACACAACTAATTTTCAAACACTAAATACTACATAGTTCATTTATGTTTCTAAATTTATTTTTGTAACTTTTGTTTTGTCTCCTTTCACCCACTGGGAATAACATAAAATCCATCAAACATGAAGGCGGTTGTCCGCCGAATAGATGAAAAAAAAGTTCAGTTTAAACTTTTGAAAAAAGTAAAGAACGCTGAAGAAACGAAATAATACATTAGAAAAGGTATAGTTGTCAAAAGCGGGTATTTAGGCAGGTAACGTTATTACTTGGGCCGTAAAGCTTAAAACTCGCGTCTCAGGGCAGTTGCACGAGGTAATTTGAGGGTCATAGAAGGAACTAACCGTAAGATATCTCTTGAAAATAACTAGACCGACTCTCAGAATAACAATGAATATAACTTAATTATGCACTTACACTTTGTATTTGGCCGCCATTTCAACAATTTGTCCATCTTGGAACAATTCATCCTTATACTCACTGTTACCCATACAACTATAGGCCTAAAATATCATTTTTAAGCAATACTTATATTTTAAAATAAACTAAAAAACAAATATGTTCAACTCTAAATCTAATATAAATATTGTTCTCTAGCCTACCTGTACTTCAATTCCTTTATCTCTACAGTAGTCTACTATGCTGGTTGGGTGGTAGTGCGGATGATATTCAATTTGGTTTAAGGCCGGTAACACAGAACACTCTGGCAGTAACGACGATAAATGCGCTACATTGAAGTTAGACACTCCGATAGAACGTAGTTCTCCACTTTCTAAAAGTTAAAGAACTAACTTTGTAATACCATCTAATCTTACAAAATATATAGGCCTTACCTTTCAGAATGACTTAAGAACAGAAAAAAGACAACCCTTTGTTAATTGCAAGTATTAGCTAAACTGTCTGCATTTTTTGGTACCCCTATTTCGAAACTTTTTCTTTTTCTTTTTCTGGGAGTTTGGTATTTTAAAGTTATCAATGTGAGAAAGTTATCAATGTGAGAAAGTTATCAATGTGAGAACTTACTATAATATCGTTCCATAACTTTATAGCTCTCAATCCTGAGAATAGGGTTGAATTTATATGTACCGGGCATTTTGCAGACTCCCGGCCAGTGCACCAAAAACAAATCCAGATAGTCCGTTTGTAAGTCATCAAGGCATCTAAAACATTTCATTGATAGTGAATCCAGAAAGGCAAGGAATACTATTTCGGAGTATTTTTATAAGATTAGTGAGAGAATGCAAAATTTTTGTTACTCACAGTTCAATAGCTTCTTCAGTAAGTTCTTCACCATGCGATATAGGTGATAGTTTAGATGTTAGGAATATATCTTCTCTAAAACAAATATATATAGTTTTGCTAGAAATTGATAATTAACACCAGTTTTACAAAAATGTTATTACAAAACGAAATGGTAAACATTTGTATAGCTAAACGTACCTTTTCAGTTTATATTTCGGTAGTAATTCATTTAAGATGTTTCCAATCATAGCTTCAGTCCCATAAAGCTGTGCACAGTCAATAAGCTTATATCCATTTGATAAAGCCGAGTCAAGAGCATCGTATAATTCATCTTCATTGTTTAGCTACAAAGAATAAAGATAGAACGAGATAATACCATGCTTTTTTTGCAAAAAAATATTATGTTTGTGGTTAATTTTATTTATTTAACTAAATAGACTTAAACTTTGGCTTTTTTAAGTTCCTTACCTAATATTAACCTTCTTTATATGTTTAACTAACCTGGTATGTTCCAAAACCGATTTTGGGCATATTTTCTCTGACATAATCGCGACCTTGTGTGTCCATTGTAACACTAAAATGATGACAATTTAAGAAAGCAAAAAGAGTAAATAAGTAATTAAAAGTTATATAATAATAATAAGATAATAGAAAACTAATTACAAATCAATTATATATTAACATTTGATTCATAATCGAATTAAACAAAACAATGTAATATTGTAATCTGTTTTGCTATGTTTCATTGCTTCCTAAAGGTCTTTTATAGATAACGACTTTTTGCTGATAATTTCTTGCTTGTTTATTTTTAGTTCTATTGTTTATTTCAAACAATTAATAGACAATATGGAAAATAAAATAGTTGTAATCAATAGTGTTACTGGAATATGATGTAACTTATTCTGCAGCAAGTTGTGAAGGTTATATTCGAAGATTTTAGAATTTTTAGATTAATGGAAACTAAGGCATTTGCATTTAGGAAAAAAGGTAATGCAGAGATGCTGACCATTCTTTTTAGTAGAATATAGAAAGTATCATCGATTGCAAATCTTTTCTCAATACTTATTGAGTGTCAAGACAGTACTTTTAGCCAGGATTCAATTTGCGTTACTGCAATATTACTGAAATGTGTTGGATTTTGTTACAAGTTGAGACAATTTTTGTGTAAAAGCGATAAAATTAGATTGCAAAATATAATAATAGGTGTTAATAAATAGAGTAATATGGTCATGCAACCGCAATCAATGAAAGTTGAAGGTTAGCGGCGGGGCTTAGGCATCAACGGGAGCGGACGGGGGCAAGTACACTTATGATAATAGACAGATGAAACAGGTTAGATAAAAATGTAGTGTTATATATATATGTGTGTGTAGACGGTAGACATGGGGGTGGGGTTGATAAATATAGAATATTAGGTAGAAATAGAGATTTATTAGTTATTAGACTGATATATCATGCTAAACTAATTAATGGTCATAATAGTATTGTTAGTTTATAAGATTTCGAATGCTTAGGGTATGATTTAGTCATTTGTTTGATATCGAGAATAAAGAAGAAAACTTTTATATAAAAACTCGGAGACACTGATTTTGATTATTGTACTTAATATATCAAAAGTACAAGTTGAACCCTATTAACTACCGTATAAATGGTAGCAAATCTATTTGACTTATTAACTATTTAGATTGGTAATGAAAGATGACGACCAACGACGTCTTCTCTATGTTAAAATAACAACAGATCATGCTAATAGACGTGCCTATGTAGAGTTTCTGTATCCAGCCATCTACAAGTTCTATTGTAGATTATACCTACAGGTAAATAAATAATAAAACTTGAGTATTCGTGGACAAAGAAAAAACTACTCTCGTTTGACTAAATAACTTTAAGTTTTAGTTCTTCCCCTTCGATTCGCAAACATGTCATATGATATTTGGGAGTTGGACTTCGGATAATAAGGATATTGACTATTATTCGCTAGCTGGAGAAGTCGGAACTGCTAACTATATGCCTAATGAAGGATGGTCACTTATGGGAACTGCAGGTAAACAACCATTCTAATATCCTTAGGAAAAAAGTTATTGAATAGTTCATCTAGTCATTTAATTAAGTTACAAGTCAATCTCATTGTTTAATGTATAGTTTTGACCTTTTTACAAACGCGCAAAGGTACGTGTCCAACAATATATTATACCAAACTGCAGCACAAACGAACCAGCCTCAAGTTGGTAAACGGTCTTAGTTTATATATTTCCCCCGTTTCTCTTTTCTATCACTATCTTTTCACTCGCTCTTCTTGCCATTTCAATTTCTATAAACTTTCTTCCATCTATTTTATATATTTTAAGTTTTTGCGGTGCAATGTTTTAGTTTTAACCAGAATATATTGTTATTGTAAACTCAATAAGGACCAACAATTTATTGTAAACTCAATAACGGTGCGTTTTGGACGGGGATTCGCGTTTCATATCAGAAAACATGTTTATTAATTAATTAAAATACAACAGACTTCTAAATAAAGAGAATATAAATCTTTGCAGAATAGCTTATTCAGCATTTACACGCTCTTTAGTCTCCACTGAATGCATATATAGATTGCATGTTTCAGCTCGAATATTCATTAAAATTGAACGATTTCTTCACTTTTGTCATGATTAACTAACTTTTCTACAGAATTATGCATCCACAATAAAATACTTATGACAGACTGTCACAGGTTCATTTCCTTTTTAATCTGATGCTTTTCTGACCAATAAACTCAAAAACGAATGATTGAATCAATGATACCCCGAGATGTCCGAGAGTCTTTCGAATTTGAAGAAAAAGTGAAACTTGGCGATTTGTTTGATTGTGATACTGTAGGTGTGGAAGCAGCGCCTCCAGTGGGTACAGATAGTTATGTACCTAATGAAGAATGGAGTCTATTAGGTACCTTAGGTGAGAACACGCGACGCACCCGCACACACTGCTTATATGAACACTTGCACGCGTTACATGCTTTACATTCACTAGCTTTTTAATATAAAATAGCTAACATATAAAGAAAAGGGCTTTATTTAGACAGGGTATTTCTATTTAATACTATTGCACGGATACCCCCCCCCCCCATGAAAAGTTGCAGTTTATTGTATGTGACCAAGCCCAACATTTTATTGTTACAATGTTTATTTAACTGTACAAAAAGAATAGCCCTTCATTTTACAATATGGTAGTTTTCAAGAATTTTTTTTCGGAGGAAAGTATAATCAACGCCTAACGTCTTGCATGTTACAGTTTTACTGCATGTTTAACTTTGAATCTAACAGTAAACTTAAAACATTTTGAATTTGCTAATTTTGCTTATTTCCTACTTCTTTTCTCCTACAGTAACTATCGTTAGCTTTGCAGTGAGCTGTCTTTTACAGTCCCTGAAACTTTTCGATTCCATAAAATCCGTTTGTATTCCCTTCTGTTGCTTTATATCCCCCCAGCTGAACGGCTACCCGGACTGCCAAATATTTTTTCAGCCGTTCGAAAGGAAGTGAAGTATGTTTGTTGTCCCAATAACTACACTCTACTGGATTTTACATTGTTTTTAAGGTAAGAAATAAAGTCTTAAAAGGTGTACACATATTTTATTTGTGCCAATAATTAAAAGAAACAGGTAACTTAAATATTGCTTCTAAGACAAATGATTGAGCATTGTCACTTGTAAATAAAGCAGTTAAAATACTAGAGAAGATTGGTATTTTATAGACGGCGACCTCTCTTCTACTTAGTTAATCTTGTAATACCTACATTTATCATTACTCTCATTGCTATAACTGGATTCTTTACTACAAGGTATATTAACTTCCATATAACAAAGAAACAATTCAATCTAACTACTTAATACTCTATATAGTGTGGTTCAAGATGAATAATGGAGTGTTACTTGCGTATTTTAAGGAAATTTTGTGTATATTTAGGTTTTCGAATACTTTCAGAGTCCTTTTCAATGAGATTATTTTTTTACCACTCTATTATTACACACGAATCAGACTATATTTTTTGTTAACACTGAAGATTTAGACATAAAATAATTTTATTTATAGGCTAACATTTAGAATGACAATTTGAATATCCAGTTTAATAAAATTGAATTACTTGTTACATTAATGTTTCAGTTCAACCACTGGAGTTCGTGAAGAGAAGATTTCTCTATGTATAACAACATTATTGTCAATGTCAATTCTTATGTTAATGGTATCAGATCAAATGCCCTCTACTAGTACATTTATACCATTGATTAGTAAGTAACATAAATATATTATAGAAAATGATTTGTAACAATATATTTCAATACTTTAGATACAATCAAAACATTTTATAAATAGTAATTACGAATGTTCCAGGTTGGTTCTACATGTGCGCTATAATAATAATCTCCGTGGGTGCTCTAGCAGCTTCGTTTGTCATTAGGTTAGTTGGGTCACACTCTTTTATAAATCTATTTTATCTGCTATTTCAGTGTTCAAAAGTTTGGTCGTCTTGGTGAGCGTTTACCAAAGAAAGCGGTTGCTCTTACAAGGTTCTTCTCTAGTCTATCACTCACACGAATACCTAATCATCTTCAGCCAAAGGATAAATTATTAGAGGTATTTTATTTACAAATAAACTACATAATTAGACAACTTGCACTGGCTGTTGTCAAGAATATTTAATGAAAATAGAAATAACAAAAACGTTTACTACTGGGGATACAATAATTATGCTGTGAACTTTGTTTGAGAGTTGTTTTGTATTGTGAGTAACATGTCTATTTATATCTACCGATTCCATATTAAAATGTAATCCATTTTTATCTTATAAATATTTAACAAAATATAATATATGCTTCCTCTATCTATGCTTTACAGAAGTGCACCAGCAGCCTCAGTACATTATTCGAATTATTATTTTAAAGCAAATTTTGTTATACCACAAAGATTCACAATAATTTTAGCCGTATTTCTTTCAGAAATTGAAAAATATGAGCAAAACCTCGGATAGGAGTACAATTGCGCAGTTTGCAAGATATATGTTCACCGCTGGTACTGAGGTATGCTCACCTATTATTGCACCCGCACTAAGGGATAAGGTCTGTATTTAATATAATATACGTGATGTGCGGGAAGATTAAATGGATTTGAGGAAGAATGTGCAAATTATAAGTAAAACTATATCAGAACGAGGTACAGACGAGATGTGGGTCTTGTTCAATGGAGGGAGAATAACAGGGTCGATATATTGGGTTTAATGTTTGTTATGACCGGCTTATACTATAATCCTATCTAACAAAAGTTCAAAAAGAGTGCCAGATTAGTTTCCAACTAATTGGTTACAAAAAAGTATGAGAAGAAGTTATTTGTGATGTTAATATTATGTAAAAATATTAAAAATCTGATTTCGATTCCAGATTCCCGCATACCCACATTTCAGTCAATATGTAAGTTAAAAGAAATGTTTGCTGCGTTTCTGAATTCAGAATTTGTGCTTGTGATTGTACGAAATGTATAAAAATCTCCCTGTAAACGGGAATTCTGCACCTCAAGCACGCTGCACGCACTAGCAATACCCCACATAAGCAACATGTTATTTATGAATAAGCTAGCAAAGAATAACCAAATATGGACAGTAGATTAGTTTTACTTTTATGAAAAGTCGACATGGAATGAACCGATTTACTAGTACCACTGCCTTCAAAATGAAAATGTTATAAAAGCACAAAAGGATTTGATGGCTATTAGACCTTGAAAAAGTCATTATCAATTTAATGTTAGAGGGTTATTTCAGAATTAACTTATAGAAAACATTTTAAACTAAATTTATCAGGGTTCCATAGCGATGACTCCGATACAGACCTTATCCTTGGTGAGGCTTGCTTTTATTAAAAAGACTCTAACAAACTTGTAAAAAGGGTTCAAAAATACATTTCTAGTCTAGCAGTCGAAGAAATTCAGATGATATTTTCACTGTAAGTGCGCTATGTTGAGAAAATTTAACCAAATCGCAATATGCTAGTTACAATAACCCGCACGCTGCTATTTCGCATGATCTACTTATGATAAAATATTTATTTTACAACTCTAATATGAGGTAATTGTATTGGTTAGCATTGGTCCAGATTGTTTGGCTCGTTTTGTGATTGGTACACGCTTACTAACGCTTAAACTTAACGTTTGAATTGGCACAAGCTAACAGAATTACTGCATCTTATATCGGAATGTTCAAATAGATTAGAAATACGGTTGCAGGTTCAGGCTTATCCAACAATTGCTTCGAACGGCTGCTTTGGTAATGGAGTAGAAATAAAGTCTTAAAAGGTGTACACATATTTTATTTGTGCCAATAATTAAAAGAAACAGGTAACTTAAATATTGC
>JAQGAV010002657.1:0-14818 GCA_034691345.1 Phasmarhabditis papillosa
ATTTTATATAATTTTGTTTATAAACATTTTTAGTTGGCCCCAGAATACCATCTGGGATTTTGTCAAGTTGAGAAAGTCGCCTCAACTATGTTAACTTCTGTATTTTGCTATTTATATGATACAGAAAACTATATTAAAGCAAATAGGAGTATTGGGAAAGAAGATTGGCTTAACAGGTAAGAATATTAACTAAGAAAATAGTTAGAAGATTGGAATCAGTGTATTCCATCACATAGAATTGGTGTTACTTGGCAAAGAATAGCGAGAGACGAGCCCAGAATGTTCAGAAACATGATTACCCAGCGCTAATGAAATACACAACAAAATGTGATCTGCGATTCTGGCAATAAATATTAGTATTATTATTATTATTATTACACGTGATGAAAAGATTTTTTCAGAACATCTTAGGGTAATAAATAACTTTCTTAGCAACTTTGAAAAGTTATGAAACTTTCCCGGATTGACAATGAAAAATCATTTTAGATTTTAAAAGGTGTACTTCAACAATTAGATTGCGTTGTCAAGGATCTAACAAATATGTAGACATTAAGCCCAACTTCTAATTCAACGTTCCATGGATTTCTTTTTTTAGCAACCCAATAAAAAAGTAAGTTAGTTAAATGGTAATAGAGATAAGTAATGGGAGAACTGTTTATTTATTTAGATAGAGTTAATATAACTATATGTAAGATGACTTGTTGTTAGCAAAGAAGCTGCACCGGTAACCTTTGTGCCTAAGTTCTTTTGGTGGGAGGAGCAATGATGTGCGACCCCACATCTAAATAAAGCTGTCACTTGCAAAGAACTACAAATATATAAATGGAAAAACCAAATTAACAGAAAAAGTTTATGAAGCCTTAAATCAATATCTAAATCAATAAGTTTAAAAAAACTACTTATCATGTAAATACTTCTCTGCGACAATAAGAAGATACTGCAAACCAAACCCCAAAATAGAAGAGATAAACTAATATTTTGATGCAAATAATACAAAAAAGTTTTTGTCAAATTTGCTGTTGAAATTCCCAGATCTTTACATATTTCATACTACATTTCCTGACTGAAGCTATAGACGTGAAATCATCATGAGCAATAGGCTCTATTTGTCTTCTTCTAAAGGCTTCAATTTGCGCTGTAATTATGAAGAAAAACATAGGAAACTACCGTATACCCTACCTATCAATTATTGTTAAAAATACAAAAATATTTAATGAACTGGAACCGTGCAGAAAGTTAAAAGTTGGCAGAGAAATTGTTATGTTGCTGGGTTTCTGGGATGATTAACTAATACAGTTAGAACTAACAAATAGAAAATCAGAAATTTTCTGAAAAAAAAAACTTTTGAAAAGCCACTGATAGACTAGAATTATATGTACAACTAAATAACGGTGATGATTGATAGTAAATGTTGAAAAATACATCACATGATTACAAAAATAATATATCCCGGACATTATATGAACACTGTTAAACTCACTTTCCTACTCGACAAGTTTTTTATAACAGTCTGTTCAAGGTTAGTAAGACAACCCGCTAATCATGGATTTCGAATAATCCAGGTTACCAGAAGAATCTTAAAGCTGAGTCAAGTGTGATTTGTGGGCGATTTACTGTAGTAACATATAATCTGGTTTAGTAGATAGACCTATGTGATTGATCTGTGAAATTTTTAAAAAAGAGTGAAAAATCTCCGAAAAATCTGGTATGTGTTGCTTTTGGCGGGCTTCTGTTGGTGAGTAAACCACAACAAGAGTCGGAAGTGAGTATCGAAGTGGAGTGTAAACAATATTTAGAGTTCCTCAAAATTGCCAATTATTACGCATGGATCTTCATGATTGCTAGGAAACTTGTCTATACATATAATTTATATTTTATAAACAGAAACAAATATTATCAACAACTTCAATTGGAGGAAATTGCGTCTAACAAAAAAATAAAAGGTAAATGTGAACAATAATTAACGTAAGAAAAAAGTTTCGGCATCGAAACTTCAGCCGGAAACTTAGTTTTGGTTTTGATGTTGTTCAAAATGAATAAATTACAGAACCATACTGTGTTCTTAAGGTACAATTTACAATTGTAATTCTACTAGAATAGTATTCTTAATAAGTAATGAAGGAATATAAAATAACATTCGGCAGAGGAACACATTTACAATTTAGTAGCGGTGTTGGTAGGATCGTAGCAAGGGCATTCCGACTATAGCAGAACGTAAAACATCTGCCCAACTGCCGTTCTTTCTAGAAACATTTTTATTTTTAACATTTCTAATAAGAATGTATTGCCATATATCGGCATTATAACTGATATTCCCAGTACAATTAATCAAAATATTAGTTAAAGAAATAAATTTGCAGATATAAATCTAAGTGACGGATGTATTTAGTAAATCTTACTCAAAATAGATATTTCCAAGAGCACTTATCGTACACATATACTTAAAATAAGCGTAAGTTTTTGAAAACTTGTTTTTCTACGTCAGAACGCAGGTCTCAAGAGGCTTAGCTCAGATATCAGTAAAATATTGGTTAAAATAACGTGTGGAGAAATATTATAACTGGTATATTTCTGAATTTATGCATACTCTTGCTTGAGAATACTTTAGCATGATGGCTTAGCTCACGTATTTTCCAATCTTTCATTTTGTTTGACATGAAAGTATAAAGAGTAATAGAGTCTCAAACTTCACACTTTATTTGAGAATGTGTTACAATTCCTTTTTAGTTAGATATTATATATCGACCAAAGCAATTTTTCATGCTAACTTGTATGTATGCCATAGCCCGGGCCGAAAATTCGAGTTGTCTTGTATTAAACCGGACCCATCCCAATTGCGCGGTATGATATCAACACCGGAATTCCAAGACCTAAAGTTAAACATCCTTATGTCAGAATGAGAGGATGTTTGATCGTGGCATTTGAACTGATAGCGATATCAATTATCCATTGCACCGAATCGATAAACAATCCATCAAACTGAGTGAGATACGAGTCATTTGAGGATGATGATGTCTCATTTCTCAGTTTACACATTACCCATAGCTGCTCTAATACTCGCAGTGTAACCCTCAGGTGGAACAACTCGCCGATCTAGTTATCTTTTACTCTCTACACTCTCATAACTTGCTTTATTCTATCATTCTAGTGATAAGCTGATTATTCCCTGGGGGTACTACTGACCACTATCTGCCCGACCGACTCGTCCTATTTTTAGCAGCCACAAATGAATTGGCTCTTTTTATTTGGGCCCTTACTTCTGGCCTCGACATCAGTTGATGGTCAACCTGCCGGAGCTAGTTTAGCTCATATTAGAGCAGTCTATCATGAGAGTTCGGAATCTATTATTGTCGACTGGCAAAGTCTGATAAGAGGCGAAGGTGGGTTATTATAAAATCTAAGAGATCTAAGATCTTAAACATTTCGATTATTTCTAGCTTATTACTTAATAGAATGACATTTCCAACACACAATAAGGTTATTAATATTTGCATCTTTTATATTGGCTTGTCACTCAAGTAACGTACTAAGATATCCCTTTGCTATGGTCGGTCAGCTAGGACAATTTCAAATAAATAAACTGTTAAACTGAAAATGGGTCTTATAAATAGAAGATGTGGCAAATGAAAACTTGTTTTCTTCTATGCAAAAACCTTTGATCTTGTTATTCTCATCTTTGTCTTGTTAATTTTGAATGAAATTCGGTGAAAACAACAAAACCGACTCAAAATACTAATACGATGGAATAAAAAATGAAGTTCAGTGGAGTGAAATAATACAAATAGCCAAATACAGGCGGCATAATACATCACAGCATCATTCGACCAAGGTCATTTTTAGGATAATCAAAACACTTAATTAATTAACATTTTGTTTTATCAACAAATACTCTTTATGATGTAAGATTGAGCTTGTAGAGCTTGCAGTGGCGGAAATTTGCGTAGGCAAACAAACGTATCCATTAATTTATTTACATGTATTGGTAAATAAAAGTATCTTGTTAAAGCCATCTCAATTATTCAGTCTACATTCTGAATCAACAAACACGATAACAAAATGACCCCAAAAAGAAATTCTCATTAAATAAAGTTGTATAGTCTTCATCAAAAACTGGGTTTTCAGCGCAGTTTCTGGGAGCAGCTTTGTTAAATAAAAATAGATGTACTTTCAAAGAAAAGGCTCCAAATCCCCCAATGGTTCATTTTTATATTATCCCAGTCCCAGAATACGCTGAATCCCAGAATACTCCGCTGGAAAACTAGCACTTGACACAAACTAAACAATATTAATATTAAAGTAGAGTATTTTGAAATTGAGTAAATTGTAAAAAACTTAACTTCATACAACACGAGATAACTTTGTTGTTAGAATGTTTTGATTATAAAGCCCAAACAGAGGTAAGCTTGCTCGCTCTTTCTTTGGGCTGCTATGCGTCAGAAACTCCGGATTAACTAAATTCCATAATCTTTATTTTGGTTATAAAAGCCTGATTTCAATCCTTTCGATAGATAATTTCAGTAATTATACTGTCTGCGTAGATGTGCTAAGCCACAGTACAAAATGAGGAAATCGTCGGTGTACTAAAAGTAAAAAGATATTGAAATCTATTTTTGTCAGATTATAGGTTCTAAAACTTAAGGAATGTTGTTATTGTGCACTCAAGATGCAAAAGCTTCTTAGGCATAATACGTTTAGACTATAAATGTCCTTTGGTATGTCACGATGAGCCAAAGTGGCCAAATGAAATAATGGAGTGTACTTCTTTTACAATCTCAATGTTGTTCCTTTGAAAAATTCGCGCGCACAGTTTTCTGCAAGTCTTTATAGTAATATATTTAGAAATAGCAAATTAAGAAAATAAGCCCCATTTCGTGCAACAAAGTTAGGCTATTTGAATTTGCCTTGGTATTTTGCCTTCGGGTGTGTCAATCCATACTGCTAATAAATTACAAAATCTTCAAAATACCCACAACAACGTTCTTTTTTCGGTGTTTATAATAAAGTGGTTAGGTATCTACCGTGCTCGTAATGTGAGATTTTGCTCTATATAAATACTTCAATAAAGGTAACTATATAACGAGTTTTCAGGTGTTTCCTTCACAGTGCGATACCGACTTAAAGAGGATACGCAGTGGCGATATATAAGAACCGCTGAACCTGTAGCGAGGATACCCGCCTCTGCTACTTACAAAAACGGCGACCAACTTCTAATTCAAGTAAGAAGAATACTGAATATTACAGGAATTAAAATGTTTTAGGTGCAAATAGAGAAATCGCGTCAAGTAATAGAGCACTGGAGCCATGAAATTATTGTGCCAATAAACAAAAAGGTGAATAATATTAATAAATAATACACAAGCGATGATATTCAACCCGTCTTCCATAATAAAAACAGTTTCTGCTATGAATTTAGAAAAATGATGAATGTTTCAGTTTTTGAGTTAAAGAATTTCCTGAATTCTATTAATTTGATTACCTTGCAAAAGATAGAAAAAGTAGTAAAAGTATATAGTCAAATTCTAAAGTAATGGGGCGGGCCTTCTTAAATGATTTGAAGTCCCATTTCGCTATATGTTTCCTTTCAAAGTTTGCTAACTACGTAATAAAAAAATGTCGGAAAATATTTAGTACACTGAACTCAGTGCATAGTAAGTATTTTTCGGGAAAGGATCATAGCTGACACGTTTCTCTAGTACTAGTTGAATATTAATAAACATCAGTCAAACATTGCTTTAGACTCAACAGGGAGGAGTGACCGTGAACGAGGGGGACTTATTACCTCCCCTTGAGTTTACTGCTCATGTTCTGGGGCCTACAAGCGTCCGACTCGAATGGAAGTCCAATCAGTACCAACCTACACCTGGTCAGTTATTTTAATTAGAAGAACACCCACCCTTTTAACGATATTACTCTATGCACCGACGTAAGTGTGAAAGGAGCACTTTCTAAAAGCCAGTGACGAAAATGGCTCGAGCCAAAGAAGAGCGGTCAATAATTAATGTGTATCTACAATAGTAGAGGGATGGCTATCTTTTTTAAAGCATAGACACTTTTCTCACAGGAGGTCTACCTTAATAAATAATTCACATTTGCACTTAATAGACCTATTAACCGAATGGTTAACTGAGAATCTGTTAATCGAGCAACAGTCAGTGATGAAATTGCGAACTCTATTGTGGTTTAGTGTGTATAAAGAATTAGCTTTCCAGCGCAGTAACCTGTGGCCGTAGTATTGAAACGCCCGGGCAGTTTTTGGCTGCGCGAGCAATTTTGGATTGTTGCCCGGTCAGGCTAAAAACTGCCCGCGCACCCACCCTGGCATTTCTATACTACGACCACTGGAGAAAAGCAGTGTCATATAAAAATAAGTCTCCTGATACAGACTACAGCACAAAAGCTAATAAAAAGAATATAAAGTGTTCCGTTTTCAACATTTTAATCTGTGCTCGAATCTCGGTTGAAAAAGATGCCGCCTTTATTAAATCGAGTGCCGAAGAAGCACCCCAGTAATTGTGTCTTAAGTAAATATCTCATGCAAACTTAGGGTATTTATTGAAAATCTTCTGAATAAGTTGTTTTCTCAACTTATTTTGTTATTATCATTTCTATTTTGGGTGGGTCAAAGTAGACATGTTGCTTGGTAATCGTTCGCGTATGCATATTGTCGTTGCTAAAACGTCTGTCATTAAAATATACTGCAAAAGCAATTATTTTGCTCGGCCCCTCTAACAATGCATAAATTTGTTTGCTGTGCGGTAGGTCCGAAATTACAAACAGCATTTGAAATGAGGCGCAAGAAACTTTCAAGTGTCGAAACGTCACATTTAACTAGAATGACCTGTTTGTGAAACGCAAGTTTTGTTCAAATGGAAAGAGTAGCTTGTTAGGAAGAGTTGATATGGGGAATGAAGTACAATTTTGTATTACTTACTGATTAATTATGGATAATAAAGTAGTTCAGTTTTTTAATTAAATTAATTAGATGTTTAATTGACAATTGACGACAATCAAAATTTCAAACCTCACAATCGTAGTATATCGTGTTTAAAGGGAAGCTTCTGCACTTCTTGTGTGCAACTGTGTTTTTGGTATTTTGGTTTCACGGCCCAAAATGAAATTTCAAATAAGTTAAAAGTCAACAAATAAAAGTGGTTGGAGGATGGCTTCTATGAGAAAATGGACCGAAAAACCATTAGAAATGCATAGGTTAACCAGGAAATACAGAAGCAAAATATGACTTTACTAAAAATTGATCCTTTTTTTCCAGACGTTTACTATATCGTGAACATAAAGCAATTGACTTCGGAATCAGGAACAGCCCTACAGCGACAGCAAGTTAGTTAGGCCAAGTATAAGTCCCAGAGGAATTTTGTTGTTTTTAAAGAGTTCTAAAAGAAACATTTTCTTAATTTGAATAGACGGTGTTGAATAGCGTACAGAGCGTGAGGTGGCTTAAAACAATTGAAGGAAGGTTTGCGGAAGAATTTGACCAATTTATTAAAATAAAACTAGGTAACAACAAATAATTTCAGATAAAAACAACTGTGAACAGTTTTTCGTTAGGGAAATTGATTCCCGGCGAAAAGTACGAAATGACAATTCGATCAGGTTCGAACTCTAGTGGAATATCTTCAAGCACGGCGGCAATTCTTGAAATAAACATGCCAAGAAGTAGGTTATTCGTCGATTGTCTATCAAATGTTCCAATTGAAACTGGTATTATTTTGCTGAATTCTGGTTAGTCTTGTCGAGGGACAGTTCTGCATTGTGTGAGATTACTTCAGCTAATGAGGGCTAACACGGCGACATAAGCAGTGTCGTGTTTGGCCATCTTTGGCGTTGAATAAAAAGAAAATGCCGAAAAGACTAGAAAGAACTTCTTTTTAAGAAGAATTATTCCAGCCGAAGACTTCTTCGAAATTGGCAACGTTATCATAAGCAGCCACTTCAAGGGAACCACCCAAGGTAGTGTGAATTTAACCTGGGAAGTCCCAGCCGGACTGAACGGAAAAGTTATTGGTAAGTTAAAATAGTAAAAGTTGGTTAATATTCAACATTTAGCTTATAACATCCATTATGCGGAAGTTGGTAGCGATACGTGGCAGAAGGTACAGTTCCACGGTTCCCGTTCAAGTGCACAGCTAACCAACTTGAAAAGGTAACACTCGGTACTTTTAACGTTCTATTGTTGTTAAATTCAAACCATAATAAAATAGATAATAGTGAAAGATGCAGCTTGAACAGTCGTTAAGATTTGAAAAACATTTTGTTCAGGGGCGGTCTGACCTGTGAAAATACCACCCATTATTTAGAGCACAATAGTGAATGATCAGGTTTTACCTTGAATGACTATAAATTTATTTACCTAATAGATTAAACCGTGAGACAAGCAACCATATATCTTACCCACAAGAAGCTGAATTTTTTTTTGCCGAAAATGAATTCAATTCGAAGAACGGCGAAATAAATGAAGATGGCAAAAAATCAAATCTTCGGATGATACCCGTTCACTTGGAAAATGAGAAAAATCCGGTCGACCACCCAGATAATAAATAGCTAGTTGCTCGGGTGGTCTCAGAGAGCCACTTACTGATTCTGAACTCATTTTTCTGCCAAGAGCATCTTTTGCAAACAAAAAGTCACGGAGGATGTTTCTTTTTATGAAAACAAGATAGAAAATCGAATAAAATACTTAATTCGATAATATGATTCGTTTTCAGTAATACAGAGTACATGCTGAGAATCAAAACTGTTTTGGCTAACAACATTCACACTGAGAGTGGGGAATTCAAATTCCGAACACCAAAAGGTATACTAAATTAGTTATTTTTACATTAACAATGTTTATAAAAACAATTAGGTATATTTTCAGTTGATGCCAATCCTATTCAAAAAGTGGACGTGATTTATTCGCACGAAGTTAATGCAGTTCGTTTACAGTGGATATTGGACGCGTACGTTTTCTGGTCTTGAATAGCCTGTAGAGCTTGGTTTCCAGAGCGGTATGCTGGAGAGAAGCCGTGATATGAAAATAAATGTACATTTAAAGAAAAACACCCAATCTGTTTATGTTCCATTCATATTTATATATCACCTCTCCATTAGAATGCACTGTAAGCCTAGCTCTTTATACAGTTTATATAAAGTTTTAAAAGTCTCTGACTAGTAGAATAAATATTAATATGTCTGATAGGTAATTTTTGTTTTTGAAATTTCATTCAAATATGAACTGTTAAACCCATATTTAAAATTCATTTAAAATAAGAGTTTTGTTTTAGTAGTGTCCAACAGAACTTAATTGCTGGCTATGATGTGTATGTTAGTGAAGATAAGGTAAGTTAATCAATATATTTAATTTCTTAGAAATAACATAGAATAACAATAATAGAAAAATAGAGGTTTTGAATTTTTACATACCTCCCTAGTGTTTAAAAATGTTTAAGTCTTTAAGGATCGCCCAGATTCCCAATGGCGTTTGGTGAGATTAAATTCGCGGGAAGCCTCGTTGTCCTTGGATGATCTCAAGAGTTCTACAGTTTATTATGTTAGAGTTAATGTACGATATGTTGATGGTTCTATTCAACGAGCTCCGTCTATATACAGATTTAAAACAATTGGTAAGACTAACTGAGGAAGCCCCAAATATGATTCTCAAATAAAGAATCCCGCAAAGTATCATTAAAACAAATGAAACCTAATTTTAGATTGGGAGGATTTGGAGAACCGTCGTCTATTCCTTTGAAAATAACATAGAATCTATTTTCATAAAATAAATAATAGTAACGTCGAGACTTAAACTTTGTGCGAATCGTATCCTTACTTGTGTTCACCTCTCCTAGCTTCACCCCTTTCAGAGCAAAGCTTATCTGGCAGTCAGGCCCCTCCAGAGGGAAACTCTCTTGCCTACAGGAATACGGGGCCCGGACAGGTCGTAGTCTCTTGGACGTATCCCAATGATATTCTAGACAGAGTTATTGGTGGGTTTAAGAAAACAAATTGTTCGAAAACTAATTCGCCCAAATAGTATTAAAACAAAACAAGAATAAATATCTATTATTAACTTTCAATCACTATTATCAGGTGGATAATTGCAGTTTTAGCGTAAAAACGACAAATTTAACTCAAAACAGTGAAATTGAAATCGTGTTAGCAAGACTCTCCGGGGCTGCTATCAACAATTTCCTGTTCCACTGAAAATGTGAACTGCCTGAATTTGAGAAGCACATCTTCTAAAAGAATAATTTGATTTGTGCATCCTGAAAAGTCAATCCGAACGTGGGTTGCACTTCAAAACCAAATTGTTACTCCTTTTTTGAAAAGAGATGAAAGGTGTGGACACTGGTTTTCTATAATAGGGTACTGGTATGGCCGAGAATAGAAGAGTGATGAGAAGATGGCATTTTTAAACGGACCGGCTCTTTCCCAGCCTTCTTTAGGGGAAATACGAATAGTTACATTAGTTTGCCTTAGGTTCCACAATCCTCTACACAGATCGCAAGGATATATCCCCGGAACAATGGAATAAAGTCGACGTCAATGACTCTAAAAATGTAAGAAAATGATGAAATTATGTAGAAGCACGCAAATACAGTAGTAATCCACCAATTATCGTGCCGTTAAAAGTTATTATTCATGTAGATTTGTTGTAAAAACTTGAACGAAACTATTGAATATCACGACATTTCTTGAGAGGTTACAATTACATAATGCACGTGGAAAATATTTTTAGTTTATGATAATAGTTAGTGGGTGTTAACAAATTTCAAACTTTAATTTTAAATTGTTCGTTTCAGACCTCCGTGACCTTGAATGACTTGCGTCAGGGCACGAGATACTCGGTGCAAATCATTCCATTGCTCTATACTGGAGAAAAGGAGTACGCCGCAAGAGAGCAGTTCGAAATGAAAACTGATAATAGTAAGATTTGTAACCACTGTTTACAATATTTAAATGAAATGCTTCTTTGCTTTCATTTTTATAATATATTAGCCAAATTCCTGTGCATACTTTTCTAAAAAAATTTCCTATGACGTCATTGAAGATGACACTTTGAATTATAAAATATATGCATATTAATTAACTTTATTACTTTTCAGTGCCCGGTGTTTCGGGCCCCGGCCAGCCTTTGCGGCACCCTGTCGTATCACCTAAATTTGAGCAGATGACACTGTCTTCAGACCATGAGTACATGCGAGTTGTCAGTTGTAACCCAGATGCTATTTTGGTATGTTCCAAGTATATAAACTCAGACTGTAATAATATCCTAGCTTGCCCCATAAATCTACTTTTACACTATATAGTTCAATTTTACAATTATTAAAAAGTATGATATTAATTAATCGTTATTTTCCAGTCTGGGTGTTCTTGGGATGAAATGTGTATAAGTCGAGTGGAGGACCGTTCTAAGGGGTGGTGTATATCACACACACTCAGAGACAGCATTCTTAACTCATAATAATAATAATACTAATCATAATCACTATTTATTAGCATAATTTATTTTGTCACCTGTTTGTATTTGTTTTTTGGTGCTTAAAAGTACGACTAGCTGTATGTGACAATAAAATGTGAACTACTGTTTGTTGTTGATCTGCAATGTTTGGGATATGTGTCCTCGGGTACAAAATTAAACTAAGAGACTGGAGTCACAAATAGTAGAACTAACCCCATTTTTATTTTTTTTTATTTCATAAACTTGGTAGGGGCGTGGAAATATAGGAGAGTGGCCTGAGTCAGGGTCGCAAATCTGAAATGTCGCCGGCCTGGCGGGTTGAGGGCCGAGGCCCGAAAATGGTAGATACGGTCCTGCTCCCACCCATGGCATTGTTCTATTTATTTGAAACCTGTTTAAACGCTCGTAGAATGTTTGTTTTTACTATTCGTGTAAAAACACTCAAGTAGCAAGGTTTATTGGTAGAGTATGTTGAAAACAAAACTAAATTATTGCACAACCTGGAATGTGGGCGAACCGTGGGTAAATGAGCATTGTAATATTATTAAATACAATTAAAAACAACGCAAGCTGGAGCAATTAACTAGGCTTACAAGGTGATATGTATATTGCAATTTTTTCTAAGCTCTCAACTATTTTGGTAACTATTCTTCTCTTTCATGATTGTTCAATGAATCGCGAGCAAACTCTCCCAACCGTCGACGAGCCTCTTCCGAGTTTCTGCGACTGTGCCTAAAACAAAACTAATTAAAAGGTTAAAATACCTGAAAAAACACACTATATTTATATATTTTACACTAAAGGAGCCAATTGTGTACTCCCATGAAACACTCCTTACTCCCTACTACACCTGGTTCCCTTTTGAAAACGGACCGGTAGTATGCTGTAATTTTATGTAACTTGTTATCCAACCATTTATAAAGGACACACTTTAATAATAAATGATTCCCTCCTAAATATATCTACTATAGTGTGTTAGTCTTCCGATATTTTTGGGTTTTTGTTTAATAACTTACGTAATGTAAAAAACATTCATTTCCTTTATTCGCGGGAACTTTCTTCTGTCACGATAATGTCGCGCAAGACTGCAACATTTGTATTCAGAACATCTCTAGAAACAGCTCACCATCTATTTATAAGAATTAAATATTCGTTACTGAAGTTGAAGGGCAGTCCTGGTTGCAGTTGAGGTGGTTCGGGGTGCATTATCTTAAACGAATAGAACATTATATATATATAATAAACTACATAGTGAATAAAAACTACTGGATTTTTAGTATTTTCTTATAAACCTGCAAACCTACATACTATAATAAGCAAAATACAACAATACTATAAACAAACTCACTCTATCAATAAGAGCAATATGTTGTAGGCCTTCAAATGGATGCGCCCCAGTACTGATTTCATACTAAAATCAACAAAATTAAAGAAATTGTGTAACCAGAACTACTGACCATCGTTAAACCAAAGGACCACACATCGGATCGGTCGTCATAATTCGGTCTACCTGCTATACATTCCGGCTAAAAGAATCATATTAAACAAGGTTTTTAGAATGCATTAAATGTAGTTTCAAATCAATTTATATTATCTGTATCAAGAGCTAGATTTTAAGCGCAGTTTCATGGAGAGCAGCGATATTGAATAACAATGAATCTACTTTTGAAGAAATGAATCCAAATCCACATATTTCTCATTTATTTTTATATAACACCACTGCTCCTCTGGATAGCTACGCCTTTCACTATACTATAGTTTTCATAATTTTAATCATAAGGTAACTCACAGCTAAGTATGGCTGACATCCCGCTACCGATGTTGCTATTAACGAGTTTTCGAGTTCACCGACAATTCCGAAATCGCACATTTTCACTTGCCCATTTCTATTCACAAGTATGTTAGGTGGTTTAACGTCTGCAAATAATTAAAAAAAGTTATTATTTAATTGCACATTCTACCTCTATGGGCAACGTGTAGTATAGTCTTCAAAAATACCAGGGCATCGATAACCTTAAATAATAGTTTAACTGGGATATTGTTCTGGAATTACTTACAGACACTGCAATAACTCCTAGCATATCCTCATCTAGTCTTTGGTTTAATGTTTTATATACCCGTCTATACAAAATATCCAGAGATGTGTCCATCAGCTCCATACAAATCAAACATGACATCTGTAACACCAACAAAAAGTCTGAAGCTGTGAAAGCTGCTCCAAATTATGTTTATTCAAAAGTCATCATAAAGTTCTGTAACATCTAAGTACTAGAGCCTGTATTCAATCTTTTCAGACTTTATGAAGGTATTAACAAATTATCACATTAAAATAGTTCTTATTGTTAACCATATTGATTTTTTTCATGTAAAACACTGTTTGAATTACCCGCGCTGCAATGTATACCTCGTGTAGTAACGCTCCATATACAGTTACAATATTCGGACAAGCCAAGCCCTTGAGCATGATCTTGTGCTCATTCAGTAGACGTCGTTGCTGGTTCGGATCAGCATCGTTGAAAAAAATTTGCTAAAAAGTTTATATATAGTTAGAATTTATATTCTAGGTATTATAAAAAGGTTTCGAATCGGCTAGATCAGTTCAAATTCTAAATATTGGAATAACTAAGCAAGCTGACCGGCATAGTTGCTTGTAGAATTCCAAGTCAGAATAAACCTGGCCCAGAGTGTGAACCAGTAGTTCCCAGATATGTCAGGGCGCACCCCAGCGTCTTCCGGAATACTGCCACAAGTTTTGGATTCCGTACCTTAACAGCCATTTGTCGCCCTGTTTTCTTATGAGTCCTTCTGAATACAATACCAAAAGTACCGTTCCCAATTAGTCTTGAATCACACAGATCATCAATGGTAAAGGCGTGTTCTAGCTGATCCCCGGGAAATTTGAGGATATTTGTGTCCAACATCAAACTAAATTGTCAAAATTAAAAATGCGATAAGAAGTATACTTACTGTAGGTGAGGCCCTCTATCGGGGCCAGGACTAGGTGTCCATAGATCCCTAGTGGGTGTATTGGACTCGGTTGTTGGCGTTGTAGAGTATTCACTCGAACCTCGTGGAGTCCCAAACAACGGTGGCAAGTTTTTCAAATCCATTGATGGGCGACCGGCGAATGACGGACGATCGATATCTGACATGGTCGGCCGACAATTTTCCGGTTGCTCAGGCCAATCTTTAGATCCCATTACTGAAAAATTAATTATATTAAACTTGAATCACTATTTAAAAAAGGTATAGATTGATTACACTAGGTGAGGCCCTATATCTGGGCCATGACTAGGTGTCCATAGATCCCTAGTGGGTGTATTGGACTCGGTTGTTGGCGTTGTAGAGTATTCACTCGAACCTCGT